>SZWC01004261.1:121077-141718 GCA_023375785.1 Penium margaritaceum
ACACACACATACACACACACACACACACACACACACACACACGCACACCCACACCCACATCCCTCCCCCACAGACACACACACACACACACACTCACATACAAATACACGCATGCATACACACACCAACCCACAGACCATTCAACCCACCCATCCACATCGTCAATAGTTTTCACAGCAAGAATCCAACCTGCTGTTGCGTTTGCAAAAAAATGACTGGGAGGTCCAGCTGCTTTTATGTCATTAGAATGGTTATTCTAGATCATTGTAGAGTGTAGAGAACAATCGTTGCGATACAATTTTGACTAAGATTGTATCCATGTGTGTTAGAAGCGTTAAGCTACACACTCTACCGTTATTGTCACTATTGAGTGTTAGAAGAGCTTACCATTTCATGAAACAAAGTTGGGTCTAGTGTTTTTAGCGATGTTCTCTACTCCCGATGGCAATGTACCTTTTGTGGTTGCTGAAGTTTCCATGTACCATTATCACCTCCCGGTGAGTGAATGAGAAAGTATGAGTAGACTGTGAAAGTAACTGGCCCTAGCGTGTTGCAAGTGTGGCTGAGGGTTCAACTTAATACATGTTGGTGTTACACTTTCGTGGTTTTTGCTACTTTGATGCTATGTTACTGCTTAAAAAGAGCATGGTACAGGGTACCACGTAGCTATTGTTATAATTGGAGTACAACAACATCTATAGGTGAAGTTCTTACTTCCGTAGTGGTTCAGAGCAAGCCTTTGAGTGTCGTAAAGGTGGCAATTCTACATGAATATAATAGTGACTGTTTCTTTCGCTTCATACCAGAATTCTTTCTTTGTTGACTTTTTACCCTTGTCGCATCTTAGCAGCATCCTCGATGCTTCCGAGTTGTGCCTTAATTGCATCATAGTCACAAAATGTGTTTTCCCCGTTGTGCACTAATACTACTTCATTTTTTTTTACTTTCTTCCTAGAAGTGGCTTAATGGGGACCTAGTGCCCTGATTCCACCCTTGTTGCATTCTTTTTTTTTGTTGCATCCTTACAATGCATGATTTGCCTCCGAGTAACACCCTAGGCATGCCGTAGATGTATCCTACCGTTACTCTAGTTGCTTCTTAATAGTTTCCTTGTTGTACCCTTTTTGTGCACCAGCTACTCTTTGCTCTTCGATCTGTTTACACTCAAGGTGCTTTCTTCTTGTACCCCAAATGCCCTAGATGAAGCCTTTTGGTACACCATAGGTCCTCCTGAATTGTGCGGTATTTTTTTCCCTCTTGCATTCTAGTTGTCCCATGATTGCTAGGTGTGCCCTAGTATTCCTCTTAGTGAACCCTACTTAAACTCTTTGTTGTATCTTAGATGCATCTTATGTGTACCCAAAGGTGTCATGTTTAGCCTTAGTTTTACCCCAAGTGCACCATAGTCGCATCCTATTCTTACCACTACGTTTAGTAACTAACTCATTAATCGCTATGACTCTCCATGCTTACTTCTTGGTTTCCTTGTATGTGTAACATGTTTTCAACCTGATCGTGCTCTAGTTGTAACATCACTGTGCCCTACTTGTGTACATTTTATGCCCTAGTTTTACCATTATTAAGTCACAGTTTCTTGTGAGTTATGCCCTAGCCCCAATCTAGGTACACCCGAGTTGTACCCTATTTTATCGTAGTTGATGTGGCAGGAGGGCCAGTTCGGCCCTCCTTCCTCGCTGAAGTGAGGGGTGGTTGCGCACCATTCCTTGCATCAGCGAGGGCTGGCCGACGGCCAGCACTTTGCTGGCCACTGGCCAGCTCACTGCCAGCTGGCTGGACGGCCGGCCGCCGGCCAAGTGACCGGCCGGCCACCAACCAGCCAGCCGCTAGCCGCCGATCGCAGCCTCAGCCTGATCGATGACTGAGGGGGCGCGAGGGCCTCGAGGGCGAGGCCTCGTGGCCTCGTGCCCTCACCCTCGCTTGCTGTACTTGCAAGCGAGCGAGGGAGGACAAGGGAGAGGATGAGGAACAAGAGACGAGAGATGTGAGGTATACCGGGCACGAAATCACTAGCGTGCCTCGTACAAGACAGTTTTGTGCAAGAACGTCAACACATGAATCAAAGTTTATTCACAACGAACTTCGACAAAAATTAATGATACAACTCGTGTGAACAGAGGAGTATAAAGTTAAAACCCCCGGTTTGGATCCCAAAACAAGGGCTAAGGTTAAAAACGGAAATGGGCCTCTGGAGACTCGAAGTATTCGAATCTCCCTCCTCTTGGTTGTTGATGACGATTGCCCCTCAGTCCTGCAAAGGCAGTGAACCCCTGACGTGGACTGAGAACACCATTTTGCAAACTCTGACAACGACTTCGGAGTAGGAGCTAGATGCTTGGGCCTGTTACAGTGGTGTAAGAGCCAGAGGACCCCCGCGATCAAGGCTTTGACGGAAAAAGCGGCTAAGTTTTACATAAAATGCTGTCGGCAGCTGCAAGCAGTAGTAAAAACGCCAAAATGGACTACGGTGTTGTTTCTAATCCGTTCTATATGTTGGAAAGATCTTGAAGAGCTCTACTTCATCCTCCCAGCTCTCTTGAGCTTCTCCTTCACTCAAGGGAGGCGAGTGGATTTTTCTTGGACGGGGTGGTAAGTACCCACCCCCAAAACCACCGATTTGCCTCCATTTCAAGGTTCCCTCTCCCCCTCCTTCATCCAAAAACTAGAATAGTGTTTCTTTTCAAGGTCATGAGTCCTCACGCCCTGAGAGCACCCTAAAAGGAGGGAGGAAAATTCCTTGAAGATTTTTTACGGCTTCCCTAACGTCGCCGGCTCAAGGGCAGACGCTGCCAAGGGGCGCGAGACGCAAAGGGAAGACTCAAGAGGAGGCCAAGACAAGAAGACAAGGGGAGGACAAGAATTTAGAAGAGGGAGTGAAGGAGTCGCTAAATCTTGCCAAAACTCCTTTTCCATTCTTTGTTTTTGTTTTGTGAGCGGCACTCACATTTCTTTGTCATTCCCTTGTATTCTAATTTTCTGTTTTCCTAGATTCTAGTAGCTACCAACTGCCGTGAGTCATGGCTTAGGGAGACTAGTTTCACGAGATCCACGAAATTGTGCCGATCGTGGCGGCGTGGGAAAAAAGAAGTTAAATATAGAATTGCCTCAACGATCCTGAGAGCAAAGACATTGTGGGAGGTGATTCCTCCTCAAAGTTTTTGGGTGATCCCCACAACGATCTTCACGTGCTAGTTGCATGGGTGATGATATGGCAAGTGTTGGACCGTCCAACACCAACAAGGGCAATGTGGTGACGGCCTCACCATACGCCCTCGGTGGACTCCAAGTTTTGGGCGCCACCGATGCGAGCACGGTTGCCAAATCAAAGGCAATCGTACCGTCGAAGGCAACCAACGCCAACCTCAGCGACACCGTGAAGTATACAAAAGCCAGAAAAGTGCTCCAAAAGCACGTCAATGCATACGTGGACAACCCCCACGTGACGGATGACGCGCTTGAGGAAATCCATCCAGACAAAGAGCATGAAGCTGACGATGGGAAAGGTGACGGGGATTGCAATCATCGCCATCGCCGTGCGGTAAACTCAAGCTCGTCGCTTGAGAAGGGCGAGATGCTTCCTGGATCACTATAAGCTGCCAACAGCAGAGAGGCTATCAAGAGCAGCAAAGTCATGGAAAGAAGCCACGCGAGAAGTTCATGCAAGAAGGAGCCAGACGATGCCACCGCAAAGGCAATTTGCGATGACTACCACAGGCTTGCTGAGTTTGTTGATGAGGTGGCGGGCCGACTCAAGATCACCACCGATGGTGGAGGTACGGCACCACTCGGAGGAGTGGGGGCGGACCCCCCTTTCTACAATGTGGCCGCAATGGGGCAGGGCAGTGCGCACTCGAGCGTCGTTGCTAACCACAGCCTCCTCCGGAAGGTGGGAATTCTTGGAGGCGTGTATGTAAGCCGTACCCTCCTGTAGTGGGTAAAGGTGTATGGACAACACGAGGCCTGGAAGCTATCACTGATACTATGACAAAAGCAGAGCTGAAGTTCGCATTCGCCAACCTGCTGGCCCATGTTGGACAAAGCATCACGTACGTGGACCGTGATCGCCAGCTCTAGCGTCTAGCTGCTCATGAGATACGCCACCGATGCAATGACCTCAATAAGACGTTGCAGAGTGTGACCCAGGTGCGGATGCAGCAGCAAGCACAACGCGCCACAATCACTGATTCCACTGCCGATAGTAGTGACAACTTGCCTACCTCAACAACTGCAGGGCCGGTCATGAACATGTCCTTCCTCCATAGTGTGGTGATCTTGCGAAAGGGCGTTAAGTTGACCATCTGGCCGAATTGCATGGAGCACATTCTTCGTGTCCACAAGGCTCCACTCAGTCAGTGGGGCAACCTTGCCATGATGCAGCTTGAAGACAAGCTCTTCAAATATGTGATCAAGGAGTGAGGTGTGCAACAGCCCCACCTCAAGTGGCAGCACATGCTGTGGAAGACCTTCTGTGCAATCATGCATGAGAAGTACAACCAATGTGAGGAGGCGTAATGCGCCTTCCACATCATCAAGGACTTGAGGCAGGTGGGTAGCTCACTTGAAGCCTACTTGAGCGAGTTCACCGCACTCATGGAGGAAGCCAAAGGCTTCACCGAGGGCGATGGGACTCACACCTTCAAGTACCCGGAGTGCATGCTCTTGGAGTACTTGCTTGACGGGTCTTGCCAGCAAGAAGCTAAAGGACAAGACCACCAAAATGGCAACCGACTAGGCTTAGACAAGCTGGAGGGCGTTGTGGGACTACATGAGTGAAGTATGTTTCGGCAAACCCGAAGCACTATTCGGATACACGGCCGAACATGCGTGCAAAGCAAGGCCGCGCCATGCGCATGGACGCTTTAGGAGCAGGAAGAGCAGCCAGGTTGTGGGGCGGGGCAAAGGGCAAGCAGCCCACAAACTCTCCAATCAAGAAGTCTAGCGGGCACAAGACCCCAAACCAGAAGCGTAGCCGCGGCTTTGACAAGCTGTAGGAGGCACGTGAGCGTTGTAACACAGCCTGCCGCGACGGACTCTTCCAGAAATGTATGCAGCCAGGCCACTTTAGGGCTCAGTGCCCTGAGGCTATTGGTGGTTGACAAGAGATTCGGCGTCAGCCGCAGTAGCAGCACCTTGCGGGGATGTTGTAACAGGAGGTCGCGGACAAGGCCGTGGACAGGGCCGCGGTTGTGGCAATGGACCCGGCCGTGGAAATGGACAAGGCCGTGGCGCGGGTTTTTCCCACCCCTAAGTGACGTTAGTGGGGACCACTCAGGGGTAAATGTGGGCTGCGAGTGTAGATTCATGTTTTCATATGAGGATGTAAGACAAATTGAATTTTTGACAAGTTCAAACATCGCTGTTGTTTTCTCCTCCCTCATTGAACCTCATTATACACTCGCTGATCGACATTGCCCACTAAATATTGCATCACCGGAGAAGATGCATGACCAAACCTGCTTAGTGGTGGCAATACCATCCACTGCGTATGAACTGTCCAACATAGTGATTGAAGCAAACACCATAAAAGCAATGAGCTCAATGACGTTCCCGGTACCCTTAGTCGGCGATCTCGACCCAGTCAGATTTAGGGAATGGGGGGTGCTAGCCAAATTTGCACGTTTCCACAAGATGTGGACTCAAGTGGGTGAATCATGGGAGCTGTGGCGTCCACCATACCAATTTGGTGTTTTATCACAAACTCAGCTTGCCGTCGTCAAGCCTATTTACCCAGAAGAGTGGAGGTAACATGACGATGCAGTTCAAAGAACACCTAATTGGTGCTCCTGCAAATGTACATGCTGACAATGGAGGAGATGACTCTTTTGTCAGCCTTGGATTTACCCGACAGGTTGGCTTGAAGTACGAGTCATCAAAAGGCGCATTTGTTGTCGGTGACAACTGTACGGTGCCCGTGATCGGCACCTATAAAGCAAAAATTTGTATTCAAGGGTATACCTAGAGTGTCACATTAAGGGCACTCAACCTTCTTGAACCGTTTGACGTGGTGCTAGGCGATCCCTGGCTCCGTGAAAACAAGGCTTGAATTTACTTCAAATCAAAGCCTTTAATTCTCTGAAAAGGATAGTGTCGCTTTATGTTGATTCTGAGTGCGAAATTGTCACCGACCCGACTCAAAGTCCATGCGAGCTTGTGTGCGATGCAGGTCAAGAGACATATTCGACAAGGTTTTTGATACTTCTTGGTCCAACTGCAGAAAGTGGAGGATGACATGAAGGAAGACATGCCACAAGAGATCAAATTTTTATTGGCAGAGTTCTTGGATGTATTCCAAGACCCACCGGCTGGACTTCCTCTAGAATAACACATGGGCCACACGATTCTGTTGCAACCAGAGACGCCTCCTTTGTTCAGACCCATGTATTACCTTAGTCCAGCAGAAAGGCAAGAGGCCAAATTCCAAATCAAAGAGTACCTTGCAAAGAGATGGATCAAGCCAAGTAGCTCATTGTATGGTGCACTTATCCTTTTTGTGGATGAAAAGGACGGTGGTTCACATATGTGCGTGGACTACCGGGCGTGGAATAAGCTGATGGTGAAAAATCAATTCCCCTTATTGCAGATTGAGGACCTGTTTGACCAACTCCAATGGGCAAAATTGTTTTCTTCCTTTGACTTGTTTCAAAGGTACCATCAAATCCGCATCATGGAAGCTGATGTACCCACATCCACGTCTGGAACGCACATGGGACACTATCAGTTCCGGGTGTTATGCTTCGGGCTTACAAATGCACAGGCAACCTTCCAAGGGGAAATGAGCCAAACATTCACCAAGCCACTCAATCAGTTTATCTTGGTTTACCTGGACGCCATCCTGGTTTCTCTAAATGGATGGAAGAGCACATAAAACCTCTGCGTGAAGTCCTCGCAATCCTTCAAGAACAGAAGTTCTACGTGAGATTGAGCTAGTGCAAGTTTGCACAAGATGAGCTCAAATACCTTGGACACATGGTCGGCAAGGATGGTATCCGTCTCCACCCACAAAAGATCCAAGCCATGGTGGACTGTCCACGCCCGGAAAATGTTAGGCAGATTCGGTCTTTCCTTCGCCTTACAAACTACTTTCGACGGTTTTTGTAAGGATGTTCGACCTTGGTAGCACCACTAACCAGGCTCACGCAAAAAGGCGTGTGTTAGGAATGGACATCTGATTACGAGAACGCTTTTCTCAAAGTCAAAGAGCTTCTATCCACAGCGCCCATCCTAGCTCTCTTGGATCCATCGCAACCATGGGATGTTCGATGTGATGTGTCGATGGTAGGACTCAGAGTTTTCCTCATGCAAAACGGTCACCCACTTACGCATGAGAGATGGAATATCATCATCGCAGAAATGTGAAACAAGACTGGGGATCAAGAGCTCCTTACAGTAGTACACGCTTTCAAGATGTGGCATTCCTACCTCGAGGGTACCAAAAGGGGTGAGACTGTTGTAACCAATCATAACCCATTGGTGTTTTTCCAAATGCAACCAAACCTGTCAAGATGACAGGTGCGTTGGAGCGAATACCTGAGTCGATTCTCACACACATGGGAGCATCAGCCAGGACGCATCAATGTGGCCAATTCACTAAGCCGGCAGCTAGTGGAAGTTAAAGCAACCACAAAGGTGAGTGGATATTTTATGGCCATTGTGACAGTAGCCGAGTAGACACCAAAGCTCCTTGCACATCTGCCGAAACCACCTTGAGAGATTATCCACTTCAACAGTTTTTAAAACAGAATCCGGATGGGATAGTCTGTGGATTCTTTGTTTCAAGACTCTTAAAACCTAGACAAGTAAGGATCGGTGTAGGCCGCAGGAATCTTTTGGCACAGAGAACAAGTTGTTGTGCCAGACTCGGGAGACCTTCGAGTGAAGATTATCTCACAGTTCCACGACCCGCCGGTCGCAGGTCATGTGGGACCTCAAAAGACCGGAGAGGCACTACCGGACCACTATTGGTGGCCAGGATGGAGTGTCGATGTCTGTAAGTGTTGTATGACATGCGACACGTGTCTTTGGAACAAGGCTAGTAACAAGAAGCCTGTTGGTCTCCTCCCATAGCTTCCTATTCCTGGGACTCCATGGGAGTGCGTCAGCATGGATTTCATCACTCATCTTCCAGACATGGCCTGTGGCCACGATGCAATACCCTACTGCGCTTGGATTTCGACGATTGAGATGAGCCATGATTTTTTCGACGAAAAAAAATCACTTTTGAATTAATTGGGTATATCCTTGTTTTCGACGTAAAGCAGGGCAGGCATACTTTGATTTCGACGAGTCATTCGGGTTATTTTCGGATTTCGTCAAAGTTTGCATTTACGAACCGCTCGATCGTTCGAATTCCCGCATTCGCACATTCGAACGGTCGAGCGGTTGACTGGTTGAGTCACCGTCGGCTTCCTCGGCCGGCTACTCGACGGTGAGAGTTGACCGCCACTCGCAAAAAGGGGAAGAAAACAACATGCTAAGCCTAACATTATCTAAACAATAGCTGAACCCGGGAACCAAAAAGTGACGCACGCACTTTGAATTCAATGAATGACTCTCAGAATTAGATTAGTGTCACTTAAATTTCGACTAAAAAACCATTTTCGACGAATTTCAACCACTTTCAAAACAGTTAATATCGAAATCAAAGAGCAGTAGGGTACTAGTGGTTGGATCCTCTGACAAAGATGACACAATTTATTCCTATAACCACTGACATGAACACAGAGGAGACCGCTTGCCTCTTCTTTGAGGGTGTCGTAAATTACCACGACTTGACGTTGCGTATGATCTGTGATCAGATCAAAAATTTGCTAGTAAGTTCTGGCAGAAGATGCACGAGTACTTTGGTTGCAAGTTGCAAGTATCGACAGCGTTTCACCCTCAAACCGACGGACAATTAGAGCGCATGAACCACACTTATGAACAAATGCTCCACATGTACGTGGACCCTTCCATGAATGAATGGGACAAATTCCTAGCACTGGTAGAGTTTGCGGTGAATAACTCGATGAACGAGTCTGCATAATTCACACCATTTGTGTTGAACAATGGTGGGCATCGAGCGGTGCCCTCTTTATTAGTTAAGAGTGGGAGTACATGTGGACAGGTTCCTTCTGCTGAAGCCTTTACCGAGCGCATAGAATCCTTGTTATAGGAGGTGAAGCGTCACCTTCAAGCTGCTCGGCAAGGACAAAAGGCATATGCCAACAAAAGTCGCCGTGAGGTCTCGTTTGACGTAGGTGACAAAGTGCTGCTTAACACTTATAATCTTGGGCTGAAGTCGCCAGGGGCACGAAAACATCTACCAAAGTGGATTGGGCTGTTTCCCATCGTTGCACGCATCGGGCTAGTGGCATACCGATTGCTGCTTCCCCCGAGCATGAAGATACATGATGTGTTTCATGTGAGCTTATTGGATCCATACACAACAGAGGGAACCGTTGAGCCACCACCGGCAGTCTTTGCCGCCGATGGCCAATACAATATTTTTCGTGTACTCTTGTACCGAAAGTGTACTCTCCGGTCACGGGTTGTTATGGAACACCTCGTTCGCTGGGCCAGGTTTGGACCTGAACATAAATCATGGGAGCCCGAATCTCGGTTGCACACACGGGTGGCTAATGAGTATTGGAGCAAGCAGGCAGCTTGCACAGATCAACGCGTGTCAAGGAGCACCACCTAAACTCAGAAAAAGTCAACAACATTCCAACAGGGTTGCATTCATGGACTGCAACCATAGGAGGTTGGGGACGCCAAACATGGTTGTCACGCGGACACTCCAGCCTCCCCCCCTCCAGGGGGGAGGCCGCTAGCCGTGCATACTGACAGCTTAGGTCCAAGTTCCATGTACGTGTTCATGATCAGATGGTGATTGATTTCATGAAGTTTCTTTCACAATGTTGATGACTCACTTACTGAATATCCGGCTTGTTGTTCATGAACCAAGACGGTTCGTAATAAGTGGGGAGGAATGTAGCGGGAGGGACACTTCGGCCCTTCCTCCTTGCTGAAGTGAGGAGTGGTTACGCACTACCCCTCGCATCAGCGAGAACTGGCCGACGGCCAGCACTTCGCTAGCCGCCGGCCAGCTCGCTGCCGACCGGCTGGATGGCCAGCGGCTGGCCAAGTGACCGGCCTGCCACCAGCCGGCCCGCCGCAAGCCGCCGATCGCGGCCTCAGCCGTATCGGCGGCTGAGGGGCCGCAAAGGCCTTGAGGGCAAGGTCTCATGGCCTCATGCCCTCGCCCCCACTCGTCCTCCTTGTGAACAAGAAAGGGGGGATGAGGGAATGGGACGAGGGACAAGAGACGAGAGATGTGAGGTGGTCCTGGTGCAAAATTGCCAACTTGCCTCACACGCAACGATTTCACGCTAGAACGTCAAAACATAAACTGAAGTTTCTTTGCAATGAACTTTGACAAAAACAACCAAACAACTTGTGCGAACACACAAGTTGAGGTAAGAACTCCCGATTTGGGTCCCAAAACTAAGGGTAAGGTTAAAGATGGACATGGGCTTACGTAGACTCAAAATATTTGAGTCTCCGTGCTCTGGGTTTTTAATCACGATTGCTCCTCAGTCCTGCAAAGGGGATGAATCCCCTAACACAGTCTGAGAACGCCATTCTACAAACTCCGATGACGACTTCAGTGCAGGAGCTAGAGGTTCCGGCTCATTATTGGTGCATTCTAGTTTCATCCTTGTCACACCTTCATTCATGGTTAATCGCCTCTAAAAAATACACTCTTCATTCAGTGTACATGTCAAATCTATGCCTCTAGGAATTTCATGGTACCTTCATGGAAGTTACGTTGCAATTTACCTTACTACGTATGTTCATACATATAAGCATGTCTTTGAATGATTTTATACGCGAACGTTCTTGGAAGGCTTGTAATAAAGTTTCAAACACTCAAAGAGTACCATGCTTTCTTTTTCCACAACTCAATTTACAGTCCGCTTACACAGACGTACAATTGTACTTAGACCTTTAAAGTGCTACTAGTGTAACAACTTACAATGCCTATTCCTGGATGCGTAACTCGTTGGAAACATAATGGACACAATGTTACATTCCGTGGTTAAGGTTTTTTTTCTCCTTGCCTGGGCTCCTGCTAGGCCCCGCGGTATCGGGGAGCACACTCCTCCAATACAATTTACTCTTTTGGAGGGGGGGGGATCTCCGGCTCCCATGTTGCCCTCCCCCCCTCCAAATAGGTAAAGTGTATTAGGGGAGTGTCTATGATTTGTGTATCTCATAGACATGTGAGAAATACACAAAGTGTACACTTAGTGTATTTTTCACATGTTCGTGAGATGCACAGATCATGTACACTCCCCATATGCACTTTCACCTTGTTGAGGGGGGGAGGGGGATATCCAGCTCCCATGTTATCCCCCCCTTCCACACAGGTAAAGTGTATTGGAGGAGTGTCTATGATCTGTGTATCTCACGGACATGTGAAAGTGTCTGTGATTTGTGTATTTCCAATACACTTTACTTTTGGGGAGGGGGGGGTTCGGGGTCCTATATCCCCCCCCCAACAAGTAAAGTGTATTGGGAGAGTTTACATGATCCGTGTATGCCACAAACATGTGAAAAATACACTAAGTGTATCATATATTTGGTGTATTTTTCACATGTTCGTGAGATACATAGATCATATACACTCCCCTAATACACTTTGCCATTTTTGAAGGGGGGAGGATCTCCCGCTCCCATGTCCCCCCCCTCTAAACAGGTAAAGTGTCTTGGGGGAGTTTCTATGACCTGTGTATCTCACGGAGATTTGAAACATACACGAAGTGTACACTTATTGTTTTATTCCACATGTCCGTGAGATACACAGACCATATACACTCCCCCAATCACTTTACTCTTTTGGGGGGGATCTCTGGCTCCCATGTTGCCCCCCATCCTCCAAACAAGAAAATTGTATTGGAGGAGTGTCTATGTTCTGTGTATCTCAAGGACATGTGGAAAATACATCAAGTGTATAATACACTTGATGTATTTTTCACATGTCCGTGAGATACACAGATCGTATACACTCCCTTGATACACTTTGCCCTTCTTGAGGGGGAGAGGATCTCCTGCTCCCATGTTGTCCCCCCCCTCCAAACAGGTAAAGTGTATTGGGGGAGTTTCTATGATCTGTGTATCTCACGGACATGTGAAAAACACACTAAGTGTATTACATACTTGGTGTAATTTTCACATGTCCGTGAGATACACAGATCATATGAATCCCCCTAATACACTTTGCCCTTTTTGAAAGGGGGGAGGATCTCCCGCTCCCATGTTTCCCCGCCCCCCAAACAGGTAAAGTGTATTGGGAGAGTGCCTATGATATGTGTATCTCACAGACATGTGAAATATGCACTAAGTGTACACTTCGTGTATTTTTCACATGTCCGTGAGATACACTGATCATAGGCACTCCCCCAATACACTTCACTCTTTTAGAGGGGGGGGCTGATCTCTGGCTCCCATGTTGCCCCCCCCCTCTAAACAGGCAAAGTGTATTGGAGGAGTGTCTATGATCTGTGTATCTCACGGACATGTGAAAAGAATAGGACACTAAGTGTATAATACACTTAATGTATTTGATACATTAAGTGTATTATACACTTAGTGTATAATACACTGAATGCATTAGGGGCATTACTACACCTAACACACTTAGTGTATAATACACTTAATGTATTTTTACATGTATTTATACACAAAGTGTATAAGTACACTAAGTGTATAATACACTTCATGTATTTTTCACACGTCCGTGAGATAAACAGATCATATACACTCCCCTGATACACTTTGCCCTTTTTGAGGGGGAGGGGGACGGGGAGGATCTCCCGCTCCCATGTTGTCCCTCCCTCCCCCAAATAGGTAAAGTGTATTGGGGGAGTGTATGATCTGTGTATCTCACTGACATGTGGAAAAGACACTAAGTGTATGGTACACTTAGTGTATTTTTTGCATGTCCGTGAAACACACATATCATATACACTCTACTAATACACTTTGCCCTTTTGGAGGGGGGGAGGATCTCCGGCTCCCATGTTGCCCCCCCTCCCCTCCAAACAGGTAGGTAAAGAATATTGGGTACATTGGAATTCAAATGTCATAATAAAGAAAACCCTTAATTTATAAATGCTGAAATTTTATTCCCGTAACACACATTGTTTGGTGACCACGTATCTTTGAACTGCAAGGACACCTCCCAGAAGCTTCCTATATACATATGTAATACACGTATCATGCAGTGTATGAAAGAGGAACAACTAACTAAACCTCCACACCTTAGTTGTATTCTGGGTGAAGTATTGTTGTGCCCTTACAGTACCCTTATTTGAGCATATTTGTAATCTTGTGTCTTTTTATGCCTTAGTTACGCCCTGTTGAATTTCTAGATGCTCACAACTTATGCCCTAAGGAGGGCATAAGTTGACACTTGGTTACAGCTCGGGTTGCACCCTTTTTGCTACACACTTGAATTGTAGTTGCATCCTAGTCGCACCCTAGTTCTCAATAGTTGCAATATAACTGTGCCCTTTCTTCACCCCATTTTTCGCCTTGTGTCTCCCTTGTTCCACCATACATGCAACCTAGTCGTGTATTGGTTGTGCTCTTGTTGTTCCCTGGTCATGGCACTTCTTCCGTCAACAATTTTCCCAATTTAGAGGTAGTTGTGTCCTAGACACACCCAATTTATGGCCTAGTTTTTCATGGTCATGCCATCCTTTTTACTCAATTTCACCCTAGTTGTGCCATAGTAACACCTTTCTAGTGTTACAAATGCACACTAGTTTCATCGTGTTTGCGCTACAGGCATAATCTACTTTCTCCCTAGCCTGCTATTTGAACCCTATAATTTTTCTTGTTCTCATTTGCGTCATACTTATGTTCAAGCTGGGTCCTAATTGCAACAATTTTTTTCTCTGATTACGCTCTACTTGTGCTCTCGTTTTTCCATAGTTGTACCCTAATTGGCCCTAGATTCACCCCAGTTGAGTCTTAATTGCACCCTTGTATGATTCTGGTTGCATTTTTCCCAATTCACTCCCTACTTGTGCCCTGGTTGGTCCCTAATTATTCCTTGGCTTTGCCTTTTCTTGCCCCCTGGTTGTGTCCTACCTTCCCCTTCGTTGCACCCTCATTGCACTCTAGTTGTATCACTTCCTTCATCACAACCCTTTTCTATGGTTGTAAACTAGATGTACCCTATTTATGCCTCATATGTGCCCTCTTTATGCCATATTTTAATTCCATTTAGGTTTAAATTGGACCATATTTGTACCATAGATGTGACACTGTTGCACTTTATCTATTCTACAACTGAGACTACTCATACTTGTCCTACTTCTACTCAAGTTACGTCCTAGTTACACATTTTTTTGTGTCTAGTTTTACTTTGATTGTGCTTTAGTTTTTGACTTTTTTTCCGTCCTACCTGTTCCCTTGATGTATTGCAGTTGTACCCTAGATTTCCCTAGTTTCTTCTTAGTCATGCACTGGTTGCGCCCTAGTTCGATCCAAGCAATGCACTACTTACAAAAAAGATTAAGACCTAGCCACACCCTCGATGGGCAACTTGTTCTGGCAGCTTCCCCAGTTACGCCATGCTTGCATCCTTTTTGTGAAATAGTTTTATTGTAGTTGCACCCTACTTGTACCCTAGTTACATCCTAGTTTCACCCTAGTTTTCCCATAGGTACAACCTCATTGTGCCCTAGTTTCTCCTTCATTGTATCCTAAGTTCACCATTATTTCACCTTGTATGTACCCTAGATGCACCCTAGTTGCAACCTAATTTTTTAATAGTTGTACCCTGGTTGCACTTTACTTGCACTCTAGTTGTACCAAAGCTATGCTCTAGCTGTGATCTTCTTGCGCCTAGCTTCACACCAGGTGCATCCTAGTTTCCAAACAGTTGTCTCCTAATTGTGTCCTATTTTATTTTTTGTCAACCCCATATCTACAACACAGTTGTACTAAAAATGTTTCCCAATCGTAATCTAGTTATACCATAGTTGCCCTCTTTGTACCTTTTATGTATCCTAGTTGTTCCCTAGCAGTTCGCAAGACATGCCCTGGTTGCGCCTTTGATGATCTCTACTTGCATCCTGTTTTTTCTCCTTCAATGCTCTATTTCCTCCATGTTCTTTTCCTGAGTTTTCCCTATTTGAGCCCTTATCATTCCCTAGTTGTATAGTAGTTAACCCTTTCTATTTCACAGTTGTGCCCTATTTCAGCCTAGAAGTATCATGAAAACTTCCTAGTTGTGCCTTGTGTTTTCTGTTGTTGTTCCTTACTTGTAGCTTGATTTCACCCAAAGTACACTGGATTTGTGTGCTACCAGATTCTAAGGTGTTCCCCATTTCCATCTTAATTGTGGTATAATTTTCCTCAGGTTGTGCCTTTTTTGTGCCTTAGTCGTGCCCTAGTTGGTTGTGCCGCTTTCACATACCCAGAAGAGAGGCAAAACTATGAAGACTTCTACAGGTCTGAAAAGTGCTCCTGATGTACTCTTGTTTTTTTGAGAATGGATGTCAAGCTGGACCCGTAGCCGGGTATCGCCTCTTCCATGGAGAAAGAAGAAATTCATGGACATTGAGATTTTTTTTGGGGGGTTTTGGCCGTCTACATGAGTCCATTTTGTTCCAGGAGCAGTTGGCTAAATTGTAGCTTTGGATAACACCACAATTTGAGCAATGACTTTCGGTGCCAAAATTCTTTGCAGTAGTACAAGCTATTCCCGAGGGACTCAGCCAAAAACCCAGGTCCTGGATCCACGATTCATAGCAAAGTTTGATACTCACGGATGCAGTTAAGATTCCAGCCAGAGCTACGCAGACCTAGTCAACACCAAGCACCAGCTTTGATGATTACCAAGCCTGGGCCGAGCCAAAGGGTGCCAAAGGGAGCACAATGATTCATTGGATCTTCTGCTTCTTGGGAAAGGAAGTCTTGTGCAATCATTGGTGCTTAAGGACATTCCATTGAGCAGCCTCATGTTAGCATAACGTTGAGCGACAAAACTACAATGGTGCAGGCCAGAGTGCTTAACGTAAACAAAAGTTAACCGAATCATGCGTGGCTTGACTCATTGGAAAGCTGGCAAGCAGCCCTATAACTTTTGTTTTCTGATCCATGTCAGAAGTATCAACCAAAACCTATTCCTTCATCATTGTAACCTGGATGTTCTTTTTTTTTCGTCTTAACTGTGGCCACATCGCATGTGGTGACAAGATGTTAAAAAAAGCTCCGAGTCTCACATGATGGCCAGAATACATTCTGATAGAATTTCCAACAAAATAATATAGGTTCACAGCTCTGACCATTTCCATAAAACTTACATCTTCTATAAGAGACAAGAGAACAATCTCGGAAGACCTTGATTTCAACGTCTGACAACTTGTGTGGCAGAGAAGGCATGTATGTCACTGATCTAGTAAAATGTAGGTGTGGTCCCGGTTTTGGATAATGAAGGTGGAAACTTGAGATCCACCTAGCATACAAGGGGCTACTCAATCTCATGAAGGGCTCGGAGGTGGTTGACAAGGCAAATGCAATCAACGCGGAGAAGCAGCCCCTTGCAAAGAACTTTGAAGAAGGTCATGTTTCTGCAATTGTCCATTGTCAAGAATAAGCAGGATGCATGTCAGCAGCAACATCGCTTGTTCATAGAATACTTGCAATGAAACAATTGATAATCATAAGGATTGAGGAGTGAGAGAACATCCTGACCACTATGCGGATCAAGTCGCTTTCCGCACAGAGCATTGACATGGGGTGGAAGTTGGAGTCACAGGTATAGTCAATGGCCCTCCTCATGACCATTCTTGACAGTTCATGTCCTCTCATCACCGTCCTAGGGTGATGGAAAGAGGACAAGATCACCTATGGCGTAGTCGCTGAATACATCCATAACAATGTGTAGCATCACAGTGGAGAAAAGCCGTGTCCTCTTCATCGGCCCTTATCACTAAAAAAGATGGTGGCGATAGCACCAGTGGACCCATGAGTTCCTGGAGAAGGCAAAGGTCACAGGCAAGGTTTCCAAAGGCGAGAAGGAAATTCTCAACGGAAACAAGAACCACCAATTTGATGGGGCCAAAAAGCATTGCCTGGATTCTGTTGCCAAGGAGCACACTCAAGTCAATAACTTAAGTTCTTTCCACTACACTGATTTCACCAAGTTGATGGTGATTGTGAATAACAAGGTTGAATTGAAGACTGGCCAAGGAGACGTCAAGGTGGAGGTGGTCGTGAATGGTAAGGCACTGTTGAGTGCTATTTCTGACATGCAACATGTTCTTAGCCTGTTCATGGAAAGCATTCTAATTTATAGCTACCTTACAGACAAGGGATATGAGGCGTGGTTTTGTAGGGAAGGTACACTGGTGCACTTTAACGGCGGCTGCAAAGTCGTGTTGGAGGTGCAGCACAAGGGAATTTTTCACTTTCAGAATAATGAAGAGAGAGCGGAGCGCCAGCTGGAAGAAGCAGGTAGAAGCAATGCAGTGTGCGAGATCATGGGCAACAAAAGAGCTGAAACAGGTTGTGAAGAGATGCAAGGAGTTGGTTAGAGATAAGAAAGTGGTCATTGTGGGAGGAAGAGCACAGTAATAGAGTAGACGCGAATCTGATGAGAGAATGTTAGAACAGAGGAGGTAGTCTTAATGAGTGGATCTGAGTGAAGGCACAATAGAGACAGAGTGAAGTGATGCAAAGGTGAGAGATACGAGTGGATGTGAAACATGAACGAGAGAGGAGCGAGCAAAGAGGAGATACGGAGGCGAGGCCACAGAACCAAAGGCGAGAAAGATGAAAAGAAAACTTCTGGGATAAACTAGGAGGGAATAAACATCCTCTGTTTATACAACAGAACAGAACAAACCGACAGTGCAACGGCTTCTTTCCGCTAGCCGGATCCAGGTGAAACGTGTCATTTCATTAAGAAAAGAATTGACTGTTGCTCATAACGGTCAAGATGACAGATAAAACATTGTCAAGGTGGTTTCGTCAGGGACCTGAATATTTATTGAGAAGGGAGAACCTCTTGTCAGAGTCCTATTCTCCAACAGGCCCCCTGAGCCCACCAAGAATTAATGGCAGTAATCTTCCCAGTTTTCAGGAATTTTCCCTTCATAGTGTGCAACGAGACCCTTCCATATGGCCCCAAGGTCTGTGGGATAAGCCCCAATCAGAGGTCGTAGGTCCTGTCTCACAAGAGGTCTGAGCCACTACCTAATGCCTTCATTTAACTGTTCCCATTTCTGTTCCAATGCAACACTGGAGCAGCGCTTGCCAATGTGTTTTGATTTTCTGAAGAGGGTAACTGTTATTGCATACCCACAGATGAGTTCTGGGTAGAGGCACTTGTACATCTGTTCTTGCCACTCCCTGATGTTACTTTTCTTCCAGCAGCGGACCTTGAAAGTGTGTTTTGGGAAGAATATTGTGGCTAAAACTTGAGGAGATTCATGGTGCTCTGAGACCACTTCTTCCTCCTCTTCCTCATCCTCCTCCCTCTCATTACACCAAAGAAAAGGTTTGTCTTTAGGTAGTGGAGATTTTCATGGCAAGTGAGTGTGATCCACCCTTGAAGACTTAACCACAGGTCTGGTGCAAAATTCATCTCCTTTTGTAGATGATGAAAGGAGGAGTGAACGAGGTTGTAATTTCTGCCCCCAAACTAACAGGAAGGTTGCATGGTAGAGATGAGGCATTTGACGTGGAGTTTTTTTATTCTCATACATGCCGAGGAGGAAGTCAGAGATACGGTGTTTGTTGATGAAGATGGTGCTGGTAGTGGTCAGGATTGTCTGTGTCCAGCTGTAGATGTTGTGTCCATCTTCATCAAGAGCTGGACATCCTGCCCATGGATTGGCCATGCACGTGGGAGAAAGAGAGAGAGAGAGAGAGAGAGAGAGAGAGAGAGAGGGCAGTAGAGGAATCTTGGAGGGTGTTGCCACGACACCACACACAGAGGATGCTCTGCCAATGATGATCCTCTGTGTCCAGGCGGAGGTAGTTGATTTCTCAAGAGTTTGGATTGGGAAAGTGACGGCTTGTTCTTCTGGTTAGCTCCAGGCAAGCGGGGAGACGGGAAGTGTCTACTGCTCCAGTACTTGAGTTCTTTGAGCTATTGGCCTTGTTCACTAGGGGAAATAATGAAAAGGTGGCAGGAGTTGAAGGTGAGGACAAAGTGATAGATTGAGCACAGATCATCGCAGGATTGGCGGTTCAATCGAGCGAATGCATCAGCCCAACAAGGAAGTGGAAGGTAGCTGATAGCGGCGGAAGACGATGATCATGATGCTGGGTGTAGGGGCAAACCATGTGCGTGAATGATTAGAGGGATAAATACGTGGCAAGGGGAAGACAAAGGCCGATGCGTCGCAATAAAAATACTACCAACGTGGGCACAGGCCACTGCAAGATTGGCAGCTACCTTGTGCAGATCCTTATACTGGCCGTAGAAGCTGATGACACTGATGAAAGTGGGGAAGATGGCTGATGCTGCTGATATCTGGGTGCAGGGGCAACCCGCGTGTGCTGCTGAAGAGATGGCATGGACGTATTTCACCGCAAGAATGGCGATTCGACCAGGCAGATCCTTTTACAATGCGAAAAATGATTGCGGATGATTGCAGAGAAGGAGGAAAAATAGATTGGGCGCAAGGGCAAAACCACGTTCGCTGTGGATGATGATTGATAATGATGCTGATGATGAAGATGATGAAGCTAAAGTGATGAAGAGGAGGTGGAGGAAGAGCCAACGGAGAATGATAGAGAGCTGATGAGGAAGCTGAAGTTGATTGATGATGAGGTGAAGGAGGCGGAGAATGAAGGAGAGTACATGCTAGTACTGAAGAAGTCGGTAGATGCAGAGGAGAAAGTTCATGAAGAGGTAGATGAAGTAGGTACGGTAGACAGGAGAAGTAGGAGGAGATTGAGGGCTCAGGCAGTTCCACCAGTGTCAGAGGAGTGATGGGTTGTGCCACCAGTTGGCTTTTGACTGATGAGTAGGAAGGCTAGTGGTGTCTGATGCCCTGATACTGAGCATAAGTTTGTGTCTCCAACGTGTTGCCAGAGGATGACTTGAGAGGACGATGGGGAGAGGAGGAGGAGAGGATGGCAAAAGTGAAATTGATGCAAATGGAGAAGTTAGCAATACAATGGGACAAATGCAGCAGCTAGAGGAAGACAAGATGAGGAGAGCGCTGCAAGAAGTAGAGACAATGGCGACAAGATGACTGCACCACATGGTCACAAGACTCGTCAGGAGTGGCAGAGGAGTAGGAACACATGATTGGTTGAATATTGACTATGCATGCTCATGAGAGCAAAGAGTGGAGTACAACGGGAAGCTTTGATGAAGGTGGTGGCAGAGAGCAACTTGAGAGCTGCTGTGAGCTTGGTGGAGGCAGAGGGTGCCAGACGTTACCTTGGGTGTTTGATTGGACGCAGGACTCGTTCTCAGTGCTGAGTGCTGTTAAAGCTTGAGAAGCGGCCGAGGCAATGCTGCCATATGATATCAGCTACAGACAAAGTGGAGGAATGCTGGCGAGAGATAGAGATAGAGAGAGAGAGAGAGAGAGAGAGAGAGAGAGAG
>SZWC01004261.1:160667-177939 GCA_023375785.1 Penium margaritaceum
GCACACACACACACACACACACACACACACACACACACACACACACACACACACACACACACACACACACACACACACACACACACACACACACACACACACACACACATACACACACGAAGCATGGTGGCAACGGCCCGCTCAGAGACCACATTGTCTGTGAGCTGTTGTACCATGCACTTCAGACCCTTGAGCTCGGCATACAACACCGCCATAGCTCCACTGAGGGGTGCCACTGTATCGGCCGATGTCTCTGAGTCGGATGGTGGAGAAGAAGGGCAGGACCGTATCCAGGGCGGTCACCACCCGACAGGGTGCTTGCAACACTGGCGTCAGCCATGGTGCCGATCGCCACAGAACAGGCAAAGTCATTAAGGGCCAGAGGAGTGTGCCACGGCTGCAACAACCACTGTGGAAGTGGTGTCTGCTGAGCTCCTTGCCACGCTAGTCTGCTCATCTCTGAAGCTTGGCGTGGGTGAGTGCACAGGGCACTTGCTCCTGATGGCACAAGGCCACAAGGGGAGGTGTGCGATCGAAGCACAGTCTCTCAGACATGCTGCAACGTTGTCACGAGGACGGCCACCACCACGCTAGTGGTGCGTTGCTGTGGGGCTGCTACACCATTGCTGTGCTGCTATCGTGCGGCTAGCGTAGTATGCGACCTCAAGTCACCTTCGGTGCTGCTACTGTTGTCACTGATGCCTACGGCTGCCGTCAACACCGATGGCAGTGGTCCCCGCCACAATTCTTGCGGTTGGTAACGCTGCCTGTGGTGCCGCTGCGACTGCGATTGCTGCTATTACACCGGTCGCTGTCACCAACTGACAGCTGTGACCTCCGTCCACCCCTCCTTTTTTTTCTTCTTCTTCCTCCTCCCTTTTTTCCATTTCTTTTGGTGACACCTCCTCGGGTACCCCTTTTGGGGTTATTGTGGAGAGCCGAACTCGAGGACCCCCCTTCTTTTTACTTTTTTTTTTGGTCTTGCTTGACTCCTCGAGCGAGCTCGTTGAGCGAGCTTGCTCGAGGAGCTTGCTCGTCGAGTAAGCTTGCTCTGCGAGCTCCCCCGCGGGCGAGCTCAACGGGCCCCCCTACACCCTCACGAGCAAGTCGTCGTAGCAAGAAGCTGCACGACAGCTTCCTGCTGTTGCAATGGCATCGGGGCCAGCTGCTTCTGCCCCTGCGGCTGCTGCCCCTGCTCTTGTGGGTGTTGCTGTTGCCACTCCTACAGCGCACATGACAAAACAGCGCTGCAACTGCTGCTATGGCTGCTGTCGTCAGCTACTGCGGCTGCCGTCAGCTGGTGCTGCTGCTGTTGTAGCCGCCTGCTACCGCTGTTGTTGCTGCGGATGCTACCTGCCACCGCTGCTGCTGCAACTGCCTGCCATCACCGCCGCTGCTGCTGCTGTTGCTCGCCACCGCTGTAGTAGCTGCTCGTTGCCGCTGCTGCTACCATGGCTGTTGCCTGCCGCTGCTGTTGCTACAGCTACACGCTGCCACTACTGCTGCTGCTGATGGTGACCATTGCTACTGCTGCAACAGCTACTCACTACAGGTGTGGCTACTGCCCCCCCTGCCGCTGCTGCTGCAGCTGCTTGCCGCCGAAACACGTGCAGCTCCTCGCAGCTGACGCTGCTACTGCAGCTGCTACTTGGGCTGCTACTACAGCTGCTACTTAGGATGCTTCCCTCTGTCGCTACTGTTGTAGCTGCTTGCCACTACAGCAGTTGCTGTGGGTGCTACTGTAGCTTCTACCCTCCACTGCTACGGCTGCAGCTGCTCATGCTGCTTCTACTGCTATGGCTGCTGCCCGTAGCTGCTGCTATTGCAGGTGGCTCCCGCCGTTGCTGTTGCTACGGTTGCTGTTGCTATCACTGCTGTTGTTGTTGGCTGCCGCCACTGTCTCCGCTGCCTCCACCGCTTTGCTGTAATGTAGTCGTGGTGGCTCCTTCCAGGATTTGCTGCTACTGCTGCTATGGGTGGCTGCCGCTCCTGCCACTCACTGCTGTTGCTGCTGCGTTTCTGCTGCATAGCACAATGAGGTGTGGCTTGTTTGCTCTTACACCAAAACATAAATACGAAGAAGCTTCCTAGTACGCTCGCCACTAACTGGGCGTCTGCGCTGAGTCAGCTCGCGGCGTCAACACAAGTCGGACGCGAAACGGCAAGGACTTGGCTAGGCAACACAAGCAGAGTGTCAAATGTGCTTCCATAAATACAACACATGCAGAGAGAAATGACAACTCAAAAGAACACAACATAAACACCTAGTGCGGCTCACGACAAGCGACGCACGCTTAGTGTCAGTTTGTCCTGAAACTGGCCCAAAACCACTGTTTTGGCCATAAACCTATGCACAGGTATCCAAACACACCACCGTCTGAGCCTAGAGATGCAAAATCTTGAGTCAGAATCTATAACTCCAAGTTCGACATTGATCGATGGACAAACAATGCAAAACATGCAAATCGAGCTCGAGAGCGAGTCCACCGAGAAAACTGTATCGTCTACAGAAAATCCAGAAAGGACTTTGGCAAGCACCTGGGATGTTGTGGCAGCAGTCTGGCAGCTGCTAGTGCACGGTGCCACCACTCGTCGGTGCCATGGTGCCAGCTGCATCCGCATCATGGATCATGTCGTCGTGCTCTCCAGTAACACTGCTCTGTACCACCAGTACTGGATGTATGGATAATCACCGCGTTGTTGCTCGTGACGGGTGGAAGCCACATAAACCAACACTCCCTCTGGCTGACACTGCCGTCACCACAAACACAAATGAGGGTTTACACTCACTATCTGTCGTAAATACCAACCACAATACAAGATCTCCTCGTGACAATGGTGCAACTCACCAAGTGCCCGGGTCTCGACCGTGCAACACATAATCTACATACCCACGTGTTAAACATCACACAAGAGGTACAAAGCAACAAGGTCTCCTCATGACCCTCGGAACATGTCTCTGAGGTTCGGGTCTCGACCACTCCTACTTGCATGCATGGAACATACATACCACATGGAGGCAATGGGTCTCCACGTCACAGTGGTATAAGTCACCAGGTGCGCGGGTCTCGACCAGCATAACCTCAACCGGAGCATCATGCCAGACACAAACTAACCACGCTGTCCTCAGAAGGGTGTCAAGCCAAAGCCCACACACCAACAGAGTAGTCGACATCAGCATTAATGGCAAAAAACGACATCTGCCTGCGTTCAAGCGACCCACGACGTACCGGCGGTCACAGGAAGCAACAGAGATGGAAGTAGTTGAGGAAGTTGCGGAAGCCACAAAATGTCAAACGATATGTTTGGATGTGGCCGAGACATACCTGAAGCGCGGAGTCCAAACATGACTAGTCCATGGGTTGGCAGTGGAAGCAGAGGAAAACACAACAGCCAAAGCAACATCCACAACCTTGACGCATGAGAAGTTTGCAGTAGTACCAAAGGAGTTTACACAACTAATGGAGGAGTTGTGAGGGTTTTTTCCCTGACAAACTACCCCGAGAGTTACCAACGCAAAGGAACATTGACCTGAAGATGGACAACAGACGGACTGTGACTGGGGACTATATGTTGAGTGATCACAAATTGACAAAAATGAAAAAGCAGCTGGACGAGATGCTCGGTCAGAGGTTCATCAGGTCATCCACGTCACCTTACACTACACAAGTAAATTTCATGGAAAAGATAACAGGCAAAATGTGGACGTGCATGGATTATCGAATGTTGAACGACATAACCATCAAGAACCACTATCCCCTGCTGCAAACGGATGAATATTTTAACCAACTTTGTGGGGCCCAAATTTTGAGCAAAATCGACATAAGCAGTGGCTATCATCAGATCCGCATGTCTGATTATGACTTCAAGAAGAAAGCATTCCGCACCAGACACGGGTAATTCTAGTTCGCAGCCATGCCATTTAGACTCGCTAACGCCCTTGCAATGTTTATGGCGGCCATGAACAACATTCTTTGCCCGTACCTCGATGACTTTGTTGTTGTATATCTCAACGACATCCTGGTATATGTCCGCATCCTGGAGGAGCACCATGGACATCTCCTAAAAGTTCTTGAGATTTTACAGAGAGATAATTGTATAGAAAAGCTCTTGAAATGCGACTTTTGTCGACGTTCGATCGAGTTTTTGGGCCACATCATCGACGGCGGACATATCACCATGGACCCAAAAAAGGTGAAGGCGTTCCCTTATTGGCTGATGCCCACAAATGTTCAGGACATCTAGATTTTTTGTTCAAATACTTCAATCGATTCATAAAGGACCACGCGTGAGTGTTAGCGCCTCTCTTTTATCGCACCCGGAAAACCACCGAGTGGAATTGGGGAGACAACAAACAAGAAATATTCAAATCTTTGAGGAACGCTGTGACCTCGGTGCCAGCCTTAAGATTAGTGGATCCAACGATTGACTACATCATGGTGACCGGCGCAACCGATCCTGCCATCTGAGCCATTCTCCTCCAAGATAACAGTGGTGGAGACCAGCCGGTCGCATACATGTCAAGAAAACTTTGCAGGCCGTAACTCAACTACGTGGTGCACCAAAAGGAAATGGTAGCAGCAGTGCACGCATTCATGACATGACGGTGCTACTTGGAATGCCAACAATGCATCGTCCGTACCAACCATCACATCCTTAGATATCTCGAGATTGAGCCAAATCTCAGCAATCGACAAACTCAATGGATGCAGTTTCTCAAGTCCAATTCTGACTAATACATCGAGTACCGGCCTGGAAAAACAAATCCAGCGGATGCCCAAAGTCAGCGACCGGATTTAATGACTGAGATCAGTACGTTGCTCATCGAACGAGATCCATACCTCATGAGATTGTTCTCAAAAGGTTGCGAGGAGTTTGACGGATATGACAAAACCAAGTTTTTTTTTGACGACCCCTACAGGCCACATCGATTCACCCATCAGGTCGTCGTTCCTCAAAATGGGGAATTGCTGTGGATGCTCTTGGAGGAATTCCATGACACCCGTCCAGTTGGACACTTTGGCGAGGAAAAGTTGCTCAAGAAGTTGGAGAAGTGCTACCGATGGGACAAGATGCAAACCAATGTGGCGGCCTTCTGAAAATTGTGCGACAACTGTCACAGACAAAAATCTCATCGTATGCAGCCACCTAGTCTACTTCAACCATTACCCGTTCTGACGGAACCGTGGGCCAACATCAGCATGGATTCTGTGACGGGACTGCCTGCCACTCCCGAGGGATGTTACACCATCCTCCTCGTTGTGGGAAGATATTCTAAAATGTCGTACTTCATTGAGACGGCGATCATCGTCATCGCAAAAGGAACAATGTGGTTGTTTCTTAATCAGATTGTGCGGGTGCACGGAGTGTCATGCACCATCATCTGTGATAGAGACAGCCGCTTCAACAACTGTTTTTGGCACAAACTGATGACATGCTAAGGCAGCCGGATCCATCTATTAATGGCATTCCACCCTCAGACCGACGTGCAAACCAAGAAAACCAATCAGACGATCAAACGAACTCTCCAAAACTTATGCGAGTCACACAACACTTATTTGGTAGCAAAACTGCTAACCGCCAAACTCGCATTCAAGTACGCCACTTCTGCCATAACTGGTAAAATAATTTTTAATGTGGTGTACGGCAAAGTTTCCGCCACACAGGCTGGATTGCAGAGTCTGAGTAAAATCCCCACGGTTGATGTTCACCGTTGGGACTTCACAAGCATCTTGGAGGAAACACGGGAGACCCTCACGAATGCGCAAACAGCTATGAAGCGAGAATCTTACCGACATCGCAGTATTGACATGTTCAGTGCCGGCGATTGCGTCCTCAGCTCTGCGAACATCAAACTCTGAGGACATGACTGTGCAAACTCAAACCCTGCTGATTGGGCCCATTTGAGATCGTGCAAATGCAAACCCCAGTCGTCGCTTGATTTCGCCTCCTCAACAACATGGTGATCCACCCTGTCTTCCACATCAGCAAACTCAAGCACTATCAGGACCCCCGTACAGGCTTCCACGGCAGAGATGTCGCACCTCCAGCTCCTATACAAGTGGACGGGAATACGGAGTACGTGATTGAAGTTATCCTCGGATATCAATGCCATGGAAAAAATGACCGAGTATCTGATCAAGTGGCACGGGTACGACGTCGCGCATAACAGCTGGGAGCCCTCTGACAACCTCGAAGACGTCGATCATCTGATCGACGGCTAATTTCACCGTCTTTGGCCTACGTCTGCTAGCGCGCCAGGATGTTGCAGTTGAAAGGGGAGAAGTGTTATGTCCCTGACGTACATGAGTCTCTAAAACTCGCAACTGGGTGTTTTTCTCATTACATCCATAGCCCACCACGCAAAGTCTTCAAGATTTTCCAATTGTTTGGCCGGGGGCATTTTGGCTTCTTGGATTTGTGAGATAGGGAGCAAGGGTTTGGACCCTTGCTCGTAGGATCTTTGGGTGATCAGCAGTACAACTTGTACAATAGCATGGGAAATCACTGGAAACCTTGGATGGGAAAAACTGGAATCTTTATTGATACAAAGGACAGCTATGGTACATGAAAAGAACCTAGTCAGGATAGGCTAGCAGAGCTCCTGGGCCACATAGGGGCAACACCTTGCGAGGCCTTGTGGGCCGTCGTGGCAAGGGTCTTGGCATAGTATCCAGGTTGGCTGGCCTCCGGAGCAGCCTCCACCGAGGCTGGCAGGCCTTGCCAGGCTTTTAGGGGCCTTGGAGGGATCTCTAGCAGAGCCTCGGTCCTCGGCTCCAGAGTCAGAGGCTCGAGCAGAGCTGAGTGCTTGCAGAATGCTGAGATGAATGTGAACTAAGAGGAGCTTCACCTTTATACCTGTGGACATGGCAAGTTGACCACCTAAAGGAGAAGCTTCATTCATGCGGTTCAGGTCTGCTACCTCTTAGGAGAAGCTTCCTTCCATGCGAAGCTTCCTGTAGGTCAGAGTTGTTACTGGCATCCATGCTGCACTTGGGAGAAGCTTCCTCTTAGAGGAAGCTTCATTACGTCTTCAGGTGAAGCTTCACAAAGAGGTTGCTTGTTCTTCAGGCTTTCCTCTTACAATCGTTAATGTTGCCATGCTACTGCCGCACATCCTTCAATCAGGAGCCTCCTGAAGCTCGTACCAGATTGGCCCATGCAGGTTGAAGGGCCCACACTTCATGCATGTGGCTGATGATGTAGTGTAGGCCTCATGATCAGGGTGCATGACTCCTTCCCAGTCAGCTAGAGAACTCCCTCACCAGGACAGCTGTGCAGTGTTGTGTAGTAGGTAGTTTCCCTCCCTGCTAGAACTAGCTAGAGGCATGCGCAACCCTCTTGCGCATGCCAGCACACTATGTTACACACCAGGTCCTTTAGGTTGCTTCAAGGCTGGCTGCCAGAATTGATCTGGCCTACACAGGAGAGAATTCACAGTAGATGTGGACCCGGGAATTCAACGTAAAATCTGTAACTTTCCGTACAGTGCTCCAAATGCAGTGCTGTCTTCACCACATCAAAGCTTGACACTAGCGTAGTAATCACACCTCCTAACATGGCCAACAACCTCGACCTCCGGTGTTTCATTCCAGAAGTTTTTGACAAGTTCGACCACCTCCCAAAATGGTTGAAATTAGTGTTGCAAACAACATCGACATTGTGATATTGTTCGGTCGACTTCTTGATGGCGTCAGACTTTTGTGAAAAAGCGCCTCAATATTCTCGAAGCCGAGTGACTTCTTGGTGGAGCTTTGCGAATCCACCACTCACTACACTACTTTGCATGCATCGCTCGGCTTGAGCGCTAAAGACCAAACTTATGCATCATTCGCATTCTCTGCATTGCATGTATTTGCTCAAGCACTGTACAGTTGTCATCAAAATACACTTAATACAAAGTATCCATTTGTCCCAAACACCCGAATCGTCTTTCGTCCCGCACCTCATCCATGTGAACCACCTATGTTTTGCTTGGCGTAACAGGGTGTGGCAGCGGTTGATTATGTGCCGACCGACTGATGTCGGTCGTCAACCCCCTCCCCCTCCCCCCTCACCCCTTTCGCAACCGTCCATCGCGACAGCCACGATGGAGGGCCGCATTCTGGCACCGCATGCCCGATACTTCCAAGCTTAAGCAGCAACATGTGTCACTATTTGAGCATAGTGAAAACGGGGGGGGGGGGGGGGAGGGGGGGGCAGATATGGCTTATTGTTGCCAAACAGGTACGGATGGGACTTATTGTTCCAAGGCAGGGGAAAATGGGGCTTATTGTTGCGCATTGGAGGCAAATGATGTTTATTGTTCCAAGCTCCCGGTAGATCAAGGTCACGGGTGACAAAACAGGGGGTTATTGGTATTTGGGCATAATAACCCTAATACCCAATCCACGAGGGGGTAAGGAACGCCCTACCCGGCGACTTAAAAAAGTCACCGGGTAAGTCTGCCCAACCCACTCGCTTCACCATGATCGATCAGTGGCATGCGCCGCTGATCGAGAAAAGAGAGGTGGGGCATGGCGACCCCCCTCGCTATTCTCGCTCCCACGCAAGAATCACGATCGAGCAATGAGAACTTTTTTTCCGACACGCAAACCCCTTAGTTTGATTTAGCCTTTTGTATGTTTCGTGCAGACGAAGCCCGCGCAAAGCATAAAACCCCAAATCAAACTAAGGGGTTTGCGTATAAAAAAAAACAAAGTGCTCATTGCTTGATCGCGATCGAGCGAAAAAGCCCTTTTCGAGATAGAGCAGAAATACTAATTTTTGTTTCTTTTGTTTACTCAAACCATAATGGTTTTTCACTAAGACCTTAGTCAAACCCTACCACAAATTACATTAAGGGTTTTAGGGTTTTTTCTTTTGCGCAGGCTCTTGTTGGGCCCCGCGGTAGCGGGGCCCAGCAGGTTCCCTTTCAACGCATGGGGAGTCCTGGACCCCCTATGCAAACCATAGGCAAACCCCCCCCACGAACATTCACAAACCCCTCGCACGAGGGGTTTGTGAATGTTGGAAGCGAGTGATGACATCAGTATGTCGACACTGCATCGCATGCAGCGTTGACATGCTGTGTTTTCTCGCCATTTGTGGGTAAAATGTTAATATTCTCAGGTCAGTGGGTTGAGGAGTTTTATTCCTCTGAACGCCGGGTAGGGCATATACAGAATAGAATTTTGTGGGTAATCCCTACATGTACTCTTGGTATTTCCATTGTTTTTGCTTGCGATAAAAATGCCGATTACCCCCTGTTTTGTCACCCTTGACCCTCATATACCCCTCCGTCGGAACAATAAGCCCCATCCGCCCCTCCGTCGGAACGATAAGCCCCATCCGCCCCTCTGCCAGAACGATAAGCCTCATCCGCCCCTCCGCCAGAACGATAAGCCTCATTTGCCCCTCTGCCAAACCAATAAGCCTAATCCGCCCCTGTCCGGCAAGAAAAAGTCTAATCCGCCCCCCGTTTTCACCATGCTCAAACATTGACGCATGTCGCTGCTTAAGCATGGTGAAATCGGGTATGTCGTCCATAGCGACCGTCGCAACGAGGGGTGGGGGGGGGGGGAGGGGATTGCCGGCCGACATCCGTCGGTTGGCACTTCGTCGACCCCAACCCCCCCCCCTCGCCTTTTGCAGCCTACTAGCCCACCCACCTGCCCGTCGATCGAGGCCCTCGCGATTGAGGGCCGCGGTGGAACGGGCGGCCGGTGGGCTGCTGAGAAGCGGTGGGGAGTTGGGGGGGGTGTGGACTTCGACGGGGATTCCGGCCGACGGGCATGTATGGGAATTCCCGACGGAGTCGAAAATCCCTATTTGTTTGTTTTTACACTTTGTTCAACTTTATACCCCCGTTTGAGTTACAAAAAATAGACAAACCCACCCCCTTTTACATGCAGGGTTTGAGGGTTTATTTTTTGCGCGGGCACCTGCTGGGCCCCGGGGTAGCGGGACCCAGCAGGTTCCATTTGAATAATGGGGAGTCTCGGATCCCCAATGCAAAATCCTTGCAAACTACTTACAAAAAAATCACAAACCCTTCTTTCAAGGAGTTCGTGATCATTGGGTAGGAAAATGTGACATCAGCATGTCGACGCCGCATCCATGCGACGTCGACATGCCATCTTTTGAAAAACGAGAGGGGTATATCGTTTGTTTTCTATGCCAGGAAATTTGCCGCCTTGCAGAAGGGGAAAGTCAGGCTTACTGTTCTGGCGGAGGGGCAAATGAGGCTTATCGTTCTGGCGGAGGGGCGGATGGGGCTTGTTGTGCGAAACTAGGGGCATATAGTCGGGTACACTTGCCTCGTACCCACTGTCCTTGCAAGTTAACAACGTCGTACCTACTTTTTGCACAAAAAGGATGGGAGGACCACTTTTGCAGAAAAATGCATCTAACGTCCACAATGTGTATGTATTACTTCCGATAGCCACTGTTAAAAACAAATACTTCGGATGTCCACCCTGTTAAAAATCGTATGGGCGACAAAATTATTCTCCGCATACCCACTTTCCCCACGGGCCAGCGAAAGACAACAGCATTCAAACAGGACCCCAAGGTAGCCTCGCGCAACATGGACAACGTGGCAGTCGACATTGCCAGTGCACCACACAGTTTCCACTTTCCTCTCTGACTTGGCGTCTATGTCTTTCTGGACCAGCATTGGTCCAGTGCAACCGCGACACTACTCATCGTCCAATGATCGGGCGCCGCTCACTCGCCTATGGCGAGCACCGTCCATGAAGTACAAAGTACATTACCATGCAAAATTCCCTGTGTGAACCGTCGCAATCATCGTTGAACCAAAAAGTTTGACTTAAAAAAAGGGACATAGTTTATGGTTACAGTCCGCATCGGGACGCCTGCCCGTCCTGTCCAAAACGTCGTGCGTCGTGTCCCTCACCCTTATTATGACGTACATTGTATGCTTAATCATCGCAAACCCTTCACATGTCATCCGAGGGTTGCACAAATGGCGACAATGGCCGTGGGTAGAGTACTGGATGTTGTGTGGACCGCTTTGCTGCCCACCGAGCATGGGTCGCCATGAAGGAAGCATGGGACCGCAGAGAGGCACGTACCAAGAGCGTACATGGCCGCCATCCGCCACAGACCACATGGGCTGCGACACCTGAAGCCATGGCACAGACCCTCGACTGGCCATTGTCCAGTGTTAGATCATTGAACAGCCCAGATGTATGGGAGCCATGGATATCATCCGAGCCTAACTATCCCTGCGGATGTAACTGCTCCTACAGCACGTACAAATACGGAGCTGGCAATCATTGTTAGCCATCTCCATTGACGGTGTTGTACACCGTAGAAAACATGGGTCGCATGGTATATGGACATGACGACACCGAGCCCATTGACGTTATGGACGTGCGTATGCGGTTGTGGACCGAGCGTACCTACACGTGGGGCACTGTGGTGAGGATCTACCGATGGGATCAAGATGGCGCATGGGGTGGCGAACCTTCCAGACCCAGCAGGCCACAGCTCACTCCCCAGCAAGTGAAGATGGCATGGGATAGGATGAAGCATCACTGGGACACGCTCATTGCAACGGAGGTCCAACGTACTTGGGTGAACGACCGATGCGAAGTAGAGACCATTTTGGGTGAACGCATGCCAAGTCCACGTCCATCTAACACCCCTGGGCAGTGGATGCCTTGGGCTTGATACCCTCGGAGGTTGCTTTGGTTATGTTTTCATCACATTTTCATCAACGTACTAAATGTTGCTGCTTTCGCATGTGCCACAGATAACGCAGTGTCATCATTTGTGTACAATGTATGCCATGTCAATGCTAGCTGATACATAGTGGACATGTGGTACATCTTCCAATGTTTTCTTCAATTATGTGGCCACTTATAACGTCCTTTTGGGGCATACAGTGGGCATGCAGAATATGATTGCACTAAAACATTGACAGTGTGTCCATGACTTTTTTGGGGAATAGTTCAGTATGCTACAGATAGTGGTCATGGCGTTCATTTATGTACGCTTTCGTGTTCTAGGAGAATTCTTTGCATGTTCACCACCTGTACACTCCGTCATTGTATAACTTGTAACAGTATGTAACTCGTGCAACGGACTAAAAACCTGCGGAAAACTTGACAATGTACTGTAGTCACAACTTTTATAGTGGGTGAATGTCATTGCAACGACTCCAATATTAATCACCAAGGTTACTTAACTTGTAAAAACTGTCAAGGTGTAGCAAACACTACAGAGAGTGATGTGGTCAAATGATATTGTGTACATCTTCGTGAACATCAAGCCTAGTACAATAGAGGTGCTAAGTCACACGTACTGATCCACAACTGAACGTGCACACAGCAATGAGAACAATTCACGAAGTGAACTAATTTAACAATTCACCATGGCCCATCAAAGGGCGACACACCATGTTGCTTTACCTATGTTCACACCAAAGTGCCTCTACGTTTCCGTTTGCGTTGATTCGGTCTGTCTTCCTCAGATGCGTCTGAGTGGGAGGAACCATCCATTGACTCCCACTCTTCGGTTTTAGTCGTCTCATAGTCCGATGCACTCTCCTCTTCTAACCACTCCGATGAAGAGGGATCGTTGTCCGTAGGACAGACAGGGTTGTCAACAGACAGGGTTGTCAACCTGAGATGAATACGCGGGGTCTGCTGCTTCAGCCGCATCTCCACTATCACGTGCAGCACCACTTGCAGCACCACTTGCATCCGCTGCATCACTACCACCACCGTCAGCAACAATGGTGGCCGCTGCTGCCGCTGCTGCTGCTGATGCTCCAGCTGCTCCAGGTGCTCCAAGTTCTCTTGCTGCTCCTGCTGTTCCACGTGCTCCTGCTTCTCCTGACACTCCTGCTGCTCCTGCTGCTCTTGCTGCTCCAGGTGCTGCTGGCCCAAGTTGCCATCCACCATCACCTTGAACTCCGCGTCCCGACGCAAGTTGTCTGGCACGTGCTGCGGCCACGTTAGCTACAGACAGAGTAGGAGGGTTGGTGCACTTGCGCGGGCCATGCCCGGCATGGCCGCAATGGCTGCAGATGCGGTCCCTCTTGCGACGTGCGTACCGGTCCTTGCGCTTGGACTTGGGCCTTCCAGCGCCACGCTTTTTGCAATGGGAGGCCCCCATCCATTCTCTGTGTACTGCACCTCGCCAAGGTTCACACCGGGCATGGGGTTACGGTAGGTTCTCTTCCATGCCATCTTCGTCAGGTGAATGTCCACGTACATGTCAGAGTTGACCCCAGTGTCCAGAAGCACACTGACAGCATGCTGGCACGGAAATCCGTACTCGGCCCACTGGCCGTAGCTACACTTCTTCGCGTTGCAATGCACCTCACGGCCAGATAGACTCTTTGGACCGGAGACCGTTCTAGAGAGTGGACTGGCCGGGATGATGTCGTATTCCCTCGCCTTCTGAGTGTAGTTCCTCACTTTGGCATCGGCGAAGGGGGCCAGCGTAGTCTCAGAGTCATGCGCCAGTTTCCGGCGCTCTACGAACAGCTTTTGCACCCACACATATAGCTGGGCAAAGTAGTGAAAGGGGTAGAGATGCCTTAGGTCCATGATACGAGCGTTTAGGGACTCTCCCGCGTTGCTGATTGTGTGGCCGCCATGGGGCACGGGGATGTACACACGGCTCCACGCTCCGAGTGGGATCCCCGGTTCTATGCCCCCGCCAAAAATGTACTGTAGACCTGGTGCGGATGCCTTTGCCAACTGCTCCTGTGCGCGCTTGAACTCCTGCGGGGTGAACGCATGCGCGAGTGTCCAGAAGAGGTCCGCGGCGACACGGCCCGCCTTGGACTTTACGTTCTTGCGGATGTGCTGCGCACAATATGTGTGGGTCGCACTGGCAATTCACGGGCCACAGCTGCAAGAAGCCCGCCGTCGCGGTCGGAAATGATGGCAGTACCTCGGTTTAGAGCAGTGGGGTACGCCTGCACCAGTTGCTGCACGAACCAGAGCCAGTTGTCCTTGTCCTCCTGTCCGCACAGCGCTCATGCCATGGGCACGGAGTGGTTGTTGGCGTCCCAGAACTGAGCAATGAGAAGAACTTGCTTAAATCCATTTATCAGGAACGTCGCGTCCATGGTTATGATGCGCCGCGTGTGGTTCCACCCCTCTCGACACGCCTCAGGTGCCACGAAGGCACGGCGAAAGACCTTCTCCTTGTCTTTCTCTGTGAATGCGAATGTCTAGGGGTCCACTCGTTTCAGCTGCACGACAGACAGGCCATGGGGACGGTACTTGAACACAGAGTTGTGTAGCAATCGCAAAAACGGATGGGGAAGCATCGTCAGAGGCAACAACTACTATCCTTCGCAACGTACGCCGGGAAGAGGGACCACGACAGAGCCTTCTCCCCCATCACCTTCTCTTGGGCCGCCTTCTTCGCACGGTACACCACGGGATACTGCACCTTCTCCCCAGTATGAGCCTCAACAATCTGCTGCAACGCCTTTGTGTCCGTGGAGGGCTTCTTCTTGATGGTCTGCTCAATGTGCCGCAACACCCATGCAGCCCAGCACGCCTGGTCGCCCTTCTTGGTGGTGGGGGAGGACTTGTGGCCATCCACAAATTCGATGACGGCAACATTGCCGTGCTTGCGCTGATAGCACGCCTTCAGGAGCCATTGGCAGCCTGGTTGCTTCCACAGTCCGCATCGGACTTCGAGGCGAGTTGGATCACTACGAACCCATGACATCGGCATGCCGCGGTTGACTGCGTAGTCTTGGACAGCTTCGCAACAGTCGTCCATATTGAGAAAAGCACAACCGCCTGGGAAATCCGTGCATCTTCCTTTGCATTTGCGTGCACATGAGGGAGCGGCTTCAACATCTTTCACAGTGTTCTCCCGCGGGGGCGGCGGGGTCTCCTCATCAGACGACCCTGCACAGCTGACGTGCACGGAAACATGTCAGTCACATGTCTGGCAAATAGGCAAAAGACGTACTTGTGTGAGATGGCTAGCGGACAGCGTACTTCGACCAAGCAGGACGTCCAACCCCGTCGGCGACGACGCCATGTCTAGAAACACAGTGGGTTCAACCCACCAGCACGGTAACCACGAAACGGACGGACACGTTGACTGCCTCCAAGCCGCATCGTGCGCTCTTCAACACGGTCTGGGGAGCGAGGAGTCATGTGCTCCACGACATTGACGTGACAGTTCCACTCGTGTTCCTCCCACTCATTAATGAGGAACGATGACTCCGGGTGGTACCGGGAGATGAGGACCTCGGGTGGGTCGTCGTCCTCGTCGTCCGAGTAATCGCCTCCAGTGGCGTAGAAAGTGGCGGCCATGTTGGCCAAAAATGGGTATAACGATATACGACATGCGTCGTAACATGCATCCTACCCACCATCTACACTTAGAAAACTCACCAGTTGTTAGCGCGAGGAGAAGGGCCATCCCGGAGACAGAAGCCCGCGGCGACTAAGCGGCGACATTGGAAGAACATGTCGATTACACATCAACAATGGCTCAACGGTCACGACCCCTACGGACAACGAGAGAGAAAGTCCACATCACATGGTGGTTGCCCGAATTCCCATGCAGACAACCGTCGCGTCCCATGCATGCGGTGTGAAGTCCGTGTGGAGGTTACAAAAATTACTAATCCTATCATGCCCCTGGTCGAAAATGTAAGACGAGGGGAGGCACTTCAGCTTCGACTTTCGGACGGTGGCAGCATGTTGTTCCACTTCGACTAATCCGCCAGTTGGCGGCATTGGCATGTGGACGACAAGAGGCAACGTCCACCTGGCAACATATCGCGTCCCCGACGTATGCTACGATTAGAGCCCGTTCGCATGTTGTCCAGGTCGACGCCAAGGTCCGCATAACGCAACATCACGGCACGTTCAGTGCATGTTTGGCAAAGAAACTATGTGACGCCTGTTTTCGCAAGTGACACACATCGTGCTTTCGGGGAACGTTCCAAAGTTCAAGCCCCCTATTCAAAGCGTGAAAGGAAGTAAGGGTGACGGGTTGCTTTGAACGCATATTTCTTGTGTCGGAAGTTCACCTTCTGATGAAGACACCGGAAAGGCATATGTATCCGGCATCAATTTGTGTGATGTAGAAATGGTGACTGAATTCGGTGAAAAATAAAAGTTAATTCTCTGGATACCCACAGTTGACAAAATAATTCATATGGAATCGGTGTAGCGTGAATTTCTTTGCAATAGTGGGTGTGGCATGCATGATCCCTGGCGCTTAAAAAATAGTGGGTATTGCACGCATCTTCTGTGTAAAGTGAGTACCGTGTGTAAAATGTGCGAAAACTGGCCACGACAAAATTCGGAGGCCGAAACAGTGAGTATCACGGAATTAGGCCGTATATAGTCACTCCGCCCTTTTGCTTGGTTTGTGGCTACTGCTGAGTTTTGGACGAGCGCCCGGCGCCACCCACCGAGAGTCGCTGACGTGGACGGTTTCAGTGGCTGAGGGATTCTCCACCTGGCAAGCCGTTGTGCGCTGACGAGCACCTTCCAATCACTCTTCGCTCCTGCAGCCCTCGCCGCCAACCCCGCCGCCGCTGCCGCCGCCGCCTCCGCTGGTAGTTCTGCTTCTTCCGCTGCCTAACTGTGGCTTTCTGGCGGAAGGCACGCGGCATGATGGCGGATTTGACGGCCCTTTAGGTGCTCCTGCGCGTTGTCATGCTCATGGGCAAGCAGAGTAGACACCCTGGGGGGGGTGGAGGGGGAGCGGGCGGGGTCTTGGGCGGGGGAGGAGGAGGGGGAGGCGGCGTGAGGGGAAACAGGGGTTCTGCGGGCCACGGCAGTGGCGGTGGCGGCGGCAGCGGCAGCTCAGGTGTGCCTACCGCGCCGGCGGAAGGTCAGTGGTACCCGCTAGTGATGGGGTCCACCATGCTGGCTGCTCTCAAGGGCCAGCCTGGCGGAGCCGGCGGCGGTGCTGGTGCTGCCGCTGGCGCTGGCAGCGGTGCGCAGCAGCAGCAGCAATACTACACATTGAGATGTGAGTTGGAACAGCGGGCGAGGTTGGGATCATCCAAACGTCGTGCCGTCATGGGAGCGAGGAAATTGAGAGCTAGCTTGTAGTTTTCTGATGTTCTACAGGTTGTCCTGTTTGTTTTGGCGTGTGTGAGCTTGTGCATTCACCCATGCATATGCACACACACGCACGCATGCACGCACGCACGCTCGCACGCTCGCACGCTCGCTCGCACGCACGCACGCACGCACACACGTATACACGCACGCACGCACGCACGCACGCACGCACGCACGCACGCACGCACTCACGCACG
>SZWC01004262.1:0-15544 GCA_023375785.1 Penium margaritaceum
GTTGGATTTCAAAAGATGGTTATCCATGGATATCTCGCAACAGTAGGAAAATATTTCACTAAGGAGGGATGCTTGCAGAGGCTGCCAAATGTGGAACTGGGGGTGAGGGTTTGTTAAAATGAAGGGCAATACTTGAGTTCCTTGGCAGATGTGTGAGAATAGAATGAGTTTTTGTGCTGTCGTTTGGATCCGTTCACATGCGTGGAATGTGTGGTAGAGTGTTCCTCAGAATAGCAAGCACAGGGGGCATATGTTTACAAAGGGGAAGAGGAAGAAGTTTATGTGCTCTCTGACTTGGAGGCTACAAAACATGATTTGTAGGGATTTGTTTTTGCATCGTGGGAGGAGCAGGTCAGAAACAATCAGAGCTGTGGCAGCTTGTGGTGTTGCAGGTTTAGCAGGACACAGATCTTGTGGTGATGGATCTTCCTGGATCCACTCTGGGTTTTGTAGGGTTTTAGTTTTTTTAATGGAGTAGGATACCGTGAATTTCCATGAACTCGGGTTTCTTTGATGCAAGGCGCCATGATGGGTTGATCGTGTTGTTTGAAAAACCTACAAAGAATCCATTTTTTGTGTGGACTGGAGTAAACCCGCTGATGTTTTGGTAGGTGCGCTCCTCAAAATCTGTTTCAATGATTGTGAAGTCCGATTGGACTTCAACAACTTTCGTGATGTAGACATCATCCATTTTGTTGTCTCAGACAAAGAAACCTGGGTGTTTTTCTGTATAGCTTGCGATACACCAGAATTCAAATTTTGTGGTCGGACATTCTCTAGTACCACGAATTGTTTCAATCGATTTGGCAGGGAGTTGGTTGCGGACCTTGTTCAAGATGTTCCGTTCTGTTTTCTTAAGTTTTTCCATGTTGAGCGGGTGGAAGAATCTATTGTACAGTGAGGCTTCTTCTGGAAAGAGATGTATGACTTGGATTTCCTAGTCCAAAACGAATAATTCTCATTGGTCAATTACGAAAGGTCTGCCGTTGGGTCCTAGCAAAAAGCGGTTGTAAGCCAGATATTCTTTTAGTAATTCAGCTATGTTGAGTGATGAGAGGGTAATGTCTGGGTTGGTCCCTAGAAAGCTTCTGAGATTGTCAAACCACCTGGAGCGTTGGAATCGTTTGTCGTTAAGGATAAGTGGGTATGATAGGAAAAATGGCCCCTGTTTTTGAAACACAGGCTAAAATGTTCCAAGTTTTTTGCATGGGAGAGAGCACTTTGTACATCTGAGAGGCTCCTTGAGCTTGAATGATTGTTTGAGGAAAGAGTACACACAGTCCTTCTTCCTTTTGTGAGTTGATGGGCAGATTTCTGTTCATCAAGCGTAGTTTTACCATTTGTGTTCCAGCAGGTAGGATGAAGGTTTTTGAGACATTTGCCTTGAGACCAGTCATGAACTGATATTCTTTCCTGATGGTGGATGCGATGTCTAGCGCATCTTGATCTTTTGCAAAACTGTAGTGTCGTTGGCATATGCACCGAAGCTTGGTATGGGGAACATTGTATGCATTGGTTTGGGTGATTTTTTTCCTGAGAGTTTGGTTTAGTGGCTCCATGCCAATAATGAAAAGCATCGGAATGATCGGGCAACCTTGTTTCATGCCTCTTTGATTGACTACTTGTAATGATTAGTGGCTATTGACCAAGAAGTTGTTTTTTTTCTGAGTTAATTTTGCTTTGATCCATTGGATGAAAGCTGGGGGAAAGCCTATAGAGGTGAGCTATTGTGTCATAGAGGTGGTATCGATTCAGACTGTCATATGCCTTCTCGAAACCAGCTAGGAGAAAGACGAGGCTATTATCAGAGTGTTGTGACCAATTTTGTAAGAAAAAATACTTAAGAGGGTGTCTTTATGTTCCCTTCGTGTACTAAACCGGTTTATACATGGCTTATGATGAAAGGGGGTACCTTTTTAAGTCAATTTGAAAAGATTGATGCAAGGATGTTTTAGCTCGAATTTATGAGAGAGACCGTTCTGTCTATGTGGTCTCCTTTCTTTAAGAGGAGGCAAGTGATCGAGTATGTGAATGTTGGGTTACTGCTTGGGTCTGTGTGGAACGTGTCAAAAATCATGTATAGGCACTGTAGAATATTGTGAGGCCATCTGGTCTTGGCCGTTTACCTTTGGGGGCGGAGTTGATCGTAGTTTGAATCACTTGGTGACGTTGCCATCACTGCGCTTAAAACCAAAGATAGCCTTTCAGGATTGTGAGAAGGGGAGCTGCAAGATGGTCTGTGATCTTAAAACCAACGAGTGATACTACTAGAAGTGCAACCCCCATAGTTGCAAGAGTCGCAGAATGGTACATGCACTATTGGATGGAGGGGCCTCTCAGTTTTGTAAGCAATGAAGCAGTTCAAAAGCTGGGTTTGGAGACTGAACTAGGAGCGTTTTAAGGAAAAACTGTCAACGGAAGATTACAGATATGGAGACTCTGAGAACCACTTCAGTTGCAAGTAGAACACTTGTGGGATGTAACGGTCTGGAGATCATGACCAATGAGTGATCACAAGGTCATTCTCAGACACGATTTCCTATACAATGCATAGATCGACTAGAACAGTGGCCACGTCTACGTGGAAATCAACAGCGTCAAGCGACAACTTTAATGCGTGGGGCGGATGACAACAGCACAAGCAGCAAAGGAGGAAGCAGCAGAGGAAACCGTAGTGACCAAGAAGCAAAAACCTGTGCAGCCGAAACCATTCAATGTGGCCAAGCACTGCATACGACTAGGGGCTTCCAAATGGCTCGTGTATCTTGAGCCAATGGAGGAAGCAGAAGTGACAGCAGCTGACTCATCGACCTCATCAACTCCATCAGCGTCATCGGCCTCATTGGCATCAACCAAGTTCATGATGGTCCCCGAGGAGTTCGCACCTCTCATCCAAGAGTTTGCGAATATATTCCCCAACAAACTTTTGAAAACCTTGCCACCTCAACACAACATTGAACATTGCATCAAGCTGAAACTGGGCAGCTGACCCATTGTTCAATGAGCCTATCTGATAAGCAACCACGAGGTGACTGAGTTGAAAAGGCAACGGGACGAGATGCTCAGTCAGGGATTCATCTGCCCATTCAATTCACCATACATTGCATAAGTATTATTCCTAACAAAGAAAACTAGCAAAATACGGACGTGCGTGGACTACTGAGCGCTGAAGGACACTACCATCAAGAACTGCTATCCTCTCCTTGGTGCTGACAAAATTTTGACGAACTTCGAGGAGCCCAAAAATTCACTAAAATAGACCTATGCAGCGGTTATCACCAGATTTGCGTGGCAGACACCAACATCAAGAAGACGTCATTCTGAACCCCCGACGGTCATGCCATTAAGACTCAGGAATGCCCCAGTGCTTTTTATGGTGGCAATTAACAACATTTTCTGTATGTACCAAGACGTTTTTATCGTGGTATATCTAAACAAAATTATGGTGTACAGCCACACCCCGGAGGAGCACGATGGAAATGTGTGAAAAGCTCTCGAAGTTTTGCAAAGTGAGAAGTTTTTGGAAAAAGCTCTCAAAGTGCAACTTAGGTCACCGTTTGATTAAGTGTTTGGGTCACGTCATCAACAACGGATGGATCACCATGGATCCCAAAAAATGGCAGCACTAATTGATTGGCTGACGCCAACCAATGTCCGATACGTCCAAGTGTTCCTCCGGTCTGCAAATAACACCGCCGTTTTTTATGGGATTATGCCCGAGTGTCAGCGCCTCATTCCGGCCTCACTCAAAGAAAAGTGGCGGTGGAGAGACATCGATCAAGAAGCGTTCACCACTTTGCGGAATGCTCTGACATTTGCACAAGCCCTAAAACTAGCCGATCCAGAATTCGACTACGTCATGGCTACAGACGCCTCCGACCGGTGCCATTGTCGTAGTTCTCCTACAGAATCAGGAAAGCGGAGAACAACCATTCGTGTATATGTCACAATAGTTGCACGGAGCAGAAATCAACTATGCCAGACATGAAAAGGAGGTACTAGCACTCGTTCAGGCATTTAAGACTTGACAGTACTACCTTGAAAGCTGCTGATGCGTCGTAAAAACTGACCATCACGCACTAGAATAATTGAATACACAGTTGAAACTCAACCGATGTCAAAATCGATGGATGGAGTTTCTTGCATCCGGGTTCAACTATGATATTGATTACCGGCTTAGCAAAACCAACCTTGCAGAAGCGCTCAGCCACTGGCCAGACTCAATGGCTAAAGTAGAGATACTTCAACTTCAACAATATCTGTATCTTGAGAAGTTATTCACACGTGGCTACGACCAGCATGGCGGATAGGACAAGTCCAAGTTCTGGCACCGTGCACCCTATTGGCGACAACGATTCAATGGCCAGATGGCCCTACCTTCTAAACGACGAACCTCGCCACATGCTGCTCAAAGTGTGCCACGACACCAGTCCATGCAGAAATTTTGGGGAGGACAAGACGCTGAAGAAGCTGGCAAAGCACTACTGGTGGGACAAGATGTAGAAAAACATGGCTAACTTCTGAAAATCCTGTGACATGTGTTAGCGACAAAAATCTTGTCGCACGCAGCCGCCCGGACTTCTGCAGCCCCTCCCCATTCCAACAGAAATGTGGATTGACATCTCCATGGAGTTCGTCACTCGATTACTGGTCAGACCCGAGGGATATGAGGTAATCCCCATGGTTGTCGACATGTTTTCCAAAATGTCCCACTTTATCCCGATGACGACCACCGTCACCGATGAAGGAACAGCACGGCTGTTTCTTAACAACATCAAATGGCTACATGGCGTGCCAAGAACCATCACGAGCGACACAGACGGTGGATTCACCAGCTGCTTTTGACGCAAACTGATGACTCGCTATGGGAGTCTGATCCAGCTTTCCACAGCGTTCCACCCTCAAACCAACAGCCAAACCAAGCGGACCAATCAGACGCTCAAACAACTTCTTAGAACAGTAAGTGAGCCACACAAAACGGATTGGGCAGTCAGAATTTCGACCACCAAACTCGCATGTAACTGGATGACATCCACCGCAAGGGTCCAAATTCTGTTCAAAATGGTGTACGACAAACGTCTTGCCACACCAGCTGGACTTTACAGCCAGAGCAACATTGCCACGTTAGACATCCAACGCCGTGATTTATTGACCATTTAGGAAAAAACAGTACAGATGCGTGCAAAGAAACAAGCGGCAATGAAGCAGCAACGACGTGTTCACCACATGCAACAAAGTTCTCCTTAGTTTGGCAAACATCAATCTGTTTGAAGCTCAAATCCCAATGGTTGGGACCGTTTGAGATCAAGCGCATGCAAAACCCCATGGTTGCGTAACTCAAACTCCTTGACACTATGCAATTTCACCCGGTATTCCACATCCGTAGACTCAAGCAACACCGGGACCCCAACAAGAACTTCCTCAGGAGGGATGTGCCTCCCCCTTCCTCCTGTACAATTGGGCAACGACACAGAGTACGTCACCAAGGACATCCTCAGCCATAAAAAACATGGTTAGACAACAGAATATCCTGTCAAGTTACACGGATACGACGCCGTGCATAACATTTGGGAACCCTACGAAAACCTCCGCAACATTGATCATCTGATTGACAGGTGTTATCTCTGTCACTGGACTACATGTGTCCGCGCGCCAGGACGTCATGGCTAAAAGGGGAGAAGTATTACATACCAGACGTACACGAATCTCTCATCTTTCTGAGTGAGCATTTCTGTCATTACATAAATAGCCCACCACACATAGAGACCTCGATTTTCACTCCGACCGTTGAGGGCAATTTGGCCAACTGCCCTTGCCCTCCAATGACCCTTCTCACACATTTTGACAGCTTCAACTACTTTTGAGATTCATCGACAAAAGTTTCATGAAGTTTTGGTCAAATTCTCAACGAATCAAGATGTAACAATATTTATAAAGATGCATCTTGCATCTTTGCTGTCAATCTTCGAAGCCCCCGAATTCCTCGCCGATGCTTCTCAATCTGACCACTCATGACGCGACTCGACACACGTTGCTCGATGATCAATCATAGACTCCGACTTTGTTTCACTTATGACTTCACACTTTTACGCATGTGTTTGGTCATTTTGACACTTGTCATCAAAGTACACTTACCACTAGATACAAATTTCTCAAGTGTCCCAATTTCTCAAACCATATTCTATATCATAACTCATACCTGTTAGGTAAACCATCTACGTTCCGTTTGGTAAAACACGGGGTGTGGTTGTACACCAAAATTCTGTCAAGATACACAATGAAGAAGTCGTCAAGGTACAGGCAAAAGACGTCGTTCATTGTCACCAAAATCATTACAGGGGCATTTGTGAGTCCAAACGCATGACCATGAACTCAAAGTGCCCGTATCTAGTGCGGAACGCTATCATCTCAACATCCTTATTACGTACGCAAATCTGATGATAATGGTTGCGTTGGTCGATTTTTCTCAAAAGCTGAGCCTCGCACAGTTGGTGAAATGCATTCTTCTCAAGGGAGGGGGTACCAGTACTTAATGGTCTTGTTCAACATTCGGTAGTGCATGCACATCTGCATCTCTATGGCTTTCATTTTGAAAAAAAGTACAGGTGTCATGAAGGGTGATGTACAAGGTCTGATGAACCCCTAATTGAGCATCTCATCCAGGTGCATTTTGAGTTTGGTCGGCTCCTGATCGCTCATCCGATAGATCCCCTTCACCATTGGTCTGCTGCCAGGCTTGAGGTCTATCTGATGATTGATGTTCTTCTACGGGTGAACTCTTGATGCAGTTCGTCTGGAGAAACCCCTTCTAAGTCCTTGAGGGTTACAAACTCCTCCGGTATGACTGCAAACCTTTTAGGTGTCGAGGCCAATGTGATCACCTTGGCAGCTATGATTTCTTCTGCCTCCCTTGTCTCCATGTGGACTAGCCACACTTGAGCTCCGAAAGCAAATACCTCTTGTCCATATCCAAAGATATGGCTGCAGCTACTTCCACTTCTGCTACTTCCAGTAACCGCTGTTGCGTCATGGGTTGCTCGTCCACAGGCAAATGCCGTTTTTTTCCATTAATGTTGACGTCGACTGATCTGAAACTCTAGTCCACTTGCGGATAATGCCATTATAAAAATTAAAAAAAAAACCCTGAGGATGGTTTTCTGATCACTCATTGGACAATTTCAGTAGACCATTACGTTGTATGGATCTTTGATTTTCATTCGCAAAGGTTCGCAAAGATAGAGTGTCTGCAGTTGTCCATTGACCTTTTCCCCTTGAAGCAATCCCGGTTTGGTTTGCAAACCCAGCTTCCAAATCATGTAATTGTTTACAAAGCTCTGAGAAGCTCCTCCATCTAGAACTGCATGTACTATTCTGTGACTTTTACAGTCCCTTGGCTGTACCCATAGCAGTATCACCGGTTGGTCGTCCTCGTACCCCTTTTCCAAGTTTGCAATCTCAGGAGTCCTTGTTTTTGGTGTTGTGAGCCACTCAGATGGGTGATTGGTCGGCATAGATATTTCTGACCAGACAAGAGCCTCACCGTCTACTTTTATCCTTTACTGATTCTAGACTCCTCATTCCTTTTTTGTGACTTCACCCCCTTTTGCACTTGCTGCTTTTGGCAATAGAATGAGATGTAACCCAGCTTTGTTCAAGTCCAGGAGAGCCATTAATCGCATTAATCAACGGCGTCAATCTCCAACGTGGATGTGATTTCTGCCGGCTGTGACTTCCCTCTGCCACGACAGGAATTGTGACCTTAGGCTTGCCAGGCATTGGATTCTTGCATTCAAGCGTTGTAGTCGGTGCTGTCGGTGCCATCGGTAGCTACGATCATTCGCAAAAGGTCACCCTGGATGCTGAAGATAGCGATTGCTCGCTGAATATCTCGTTTAAGGTTGTTTTCATATTAAAAATAGAGTTTTTTTAAGGTGAGCTTACTTCCAGTGATGATTTTGAAAAACCTTTGTGTATATTCTGCCACCTTGGACTGCTTATGTAGGCGTTGGAGTCTCTAACGTGCATCAAAACTCTCCTCAAGATTTAAAAATTGGGTATATAGCGTGCACAAGTCGCTCCATGATTCTGGAGGCTTAAGAGATTCGTGCCACACCATTTTATTTTTCTTGAGAGGTAGTACGCCTCCGATTGACGATGTGAGAGTGGTCACGTGAGCCATTGATATAGCTCCGCCAGCCTCCTGCTGTTGTTGGATGGCTTTTCAACCATACCTCCAACTTAAGGCCGTGTCATGCAAAAGTGAGGCCGCAAGGTCAATCTCCCAAAAACGGTGAAATAAACCTCTAAACTCTTCAACCACATTGTGGCCGTTGGTTTTTCTTACTTCACAAGATCGAACGGCTCAAAGAGTGTCGGTTGAATCTGGGATTCACTCGAGAGTTGAAAATTTCTCTTGGTAAGAATTTCTTTGTGCATAGGGGAATTCTGAAGCTCCTAAATCACAGCAAGGAGTGCCCTCCTCATAGCCTTTGTTGCAGGTCTTCAATAATGCGAGCTTGCTGGCCGGAATCTCCCATCATGCCAGGTGTCAACCTGATGGGCAGCGGCGGTGGCAAGGAATTCGCCGAGCTCCGCCACTGGGTTGGCCGTCCGGTTTGTTGGTGCTATGCCATTTGCCGTTGCTGCATGGTTCACCTGGAGAGTATCATTTTTTGCGTGCTTCTGATCCTCCATCGCCAGCGCCTTTGCTGATTACTACTACTTGTAGCTGGGTGTGCTCCCTCCGTTCACCATTGCTGTCATGAGGTCTATAAGATTTTGAACGGAGATGTGCTGAAGACTCGTGCGAGGTTGTCGCCTGGTAATTAATGCGTCGGCTGCCCCTCCACCAAGCGAAACGTAGGACGTCCACAGGGATGATGTGCGGAGCAGAAGTGTACTTTGATAACCAGGCGATTCAAGGATTTGGAACAAATGGATGCTTTGTATTGAGCAGTAAGTGTACTTCGATAACCAGGGTTTGATAACCACGGTAGAAAAAGTGGAGCACATATGTACAATGAGAAGAATCACATTGAGGCATATGTTGGATCCTCAACGCTCAATTCAAGCGACGCATGCAAGGTTACGCCGTGAGTGGATGCTTCATGAAGCTTCGTCAAGAAGTTGGGGGCCTTCGAGAATATTGATGCGCTATGTACTAAAAGTCTAGCGCCATCCAGCAGTTCACTGAACAATATCAAAACATCAATATGTCGCGTGACACTTGTGTCGACCATTCTTGAAAGTGGTCGAAGTTGTCTGAACCTTCAGGAACAGAACGCCAGAGGACGGGGGATCTGGCAAAAGCACCCTCGACTGAACGGCGTAAAACTCCTGAGGTCGACGTGTGGTGGGCCATGAATACAGTGACAAGAATTCCCACTCACCGAGTTCAGGGACTCCTGTACGTCAGGGACATAACAGTTTTGATGTTCAATCGTATGCTTTTCTTAGGACTCGACCCGCATAAAACATAGAAGCCCCTAAATCATGACAGGGGATTTGCACATCGGGAAAAAAGGGTAAGTTCATCCTGGGCTCAGGTTATGACCTTGTCCCAGCGTGAGAACCCGCAGCGACAGATTCATCAGCACCAAAGTCCGTGTTCGGGCGGCCACCGACCAGAGGGCTCACGCGCTTCTGGTGCGACCCGAGATAGCCGGGATCCCACCCGCCTGGTTATCTCGCATGACTGGCTGCCAGCATAACCGGCAAGGGAACACATTCGTCAACTTAGGACCTGTTATATCCTAAATTGTACCCAATGACAAAACAGCGGGACCAGCCTTTGGACCTGTTCTATTCAAGAAAAATGCTTTTTAGTATGTTTCAGGAAACTTCAAATCATAAGTTTGATGATTTTCTTCAGATTTTTTGCTACCTAGCGGTGTTTGTGGGTGAACAGTGGCCGCTGATGTTGCCAGATTGAACCTGCCATTGACTTCACACTGCCGGAGGGCCCTGAGGAGGTCAAAATTGGCCGACCTGCCCCCCTCGTTGGTCAGATTGGTTGGCAGGGCCTCAAGGTTGGCCATCTACCGAAAGATGTTTCTTTATCAAACTGCACTTATAATCTGTTACGTCCTTGACATACACGAGTTCCTCAACTCCACGAGTGGATTTTTTTTTTTTATGACATTCGTGGCCCACCGCTCGTCAAACTCAGGATTCTTATGCCATTTGGCCGAGGGAATAGTGGCTAACTGCCCTGACATTCGGCGTTCCGTTCCTGAATTTCTCACAACTTCCACCACTTTCCAGAATGGTCAACAGAAGTGTCGCGAACCATATCGATGTTTTGATGTTGTTGGGTCGACTTCTTGACGGTGCTGACTTTTGTAAAGCCATGCCTCATATTCTCGAAGCCCCCCGATTCTTGGCAGAGCTTTTTGAAGCAGCCACTCACGGCGTGATCTTGGGGGGAGGACCCAACATATGCCTCATTCTCATTCTCTGCATAGCATGTACATGCTCGAATCACTCGACACTTGTCATCGAACTATACTTACTAATTGAAAAAAATATCAAATTGTCCCAAATCCTCAAATAGTCGTCTGCTCCACACCTCATCCTTGTGAACCACCCAAGTTCCGCTCAGTGTCGCACATGGTATTAGAGTCCAGCGGCATTGTAGGGGTAGCCAACACATTAACTACCAGGTGAGTCATATGAGTCTTCAGCTTGTACTCCAAAGTTTGCAGACCTCGCAAACAACGGTAAATGGAGTGAGCGTACCCAACTACAAGCAGCAATAAGTGGCAAAAACTCCGGCGATGGAGGATAAGCAGCACGCAAACGACAAAAAAATTTGTGGAAAATGACACAGTACTGATGAACCCGAAGACCAACATGCTGACGGACCCGTCGGGCTCGGCGAATCCCTTGCCACTGCCACTGTCTGTCGGGTCGCGTGATGATAGGCACCAGCCAACAAGCTCTTGTTAATGAATACTTGTACAAGAACCTGTCAGGAATCAAAGAGTCTCAACGCCCATCTGCTCCAACATCTCAATGCAGCAATGAAGGAAATTCAGAATCCCCATGTGCACTAAGCAGTGCTCACAAAGAGAAGTATTCAACTCTCAAGTGAATCCTAGATTTGACCAAAACTTCTTGAGCCGTATGATCTCCAAAACTCCAAGGAACAAATGGTCAGGACATGGATGACGAGTCTAGAGGTGTACTTCATCACTATAGAAAGAAGATTGACCTCGGAGCCTCACTCTTGCATGGCACGGCTTTAAGTTGGTGGTCCCATCTAAGGGCCATACAACGGTAGCAGGAGCAGTATCAACGGCTCATGCAACCGCTCTGACATTGTCGACCGCAGGCGCATAACCTTTTGAGCTCAACTCTTTCACACCATTGGAAACATAGAGTGACTTCATGCACGCTACTTTGGCCCGCTTCATGAGACTTAACAAGAAGTCTCATGCATTATTCAGACTCCAAGGCCTCCTTCAGCAATCCACCATGGCAGAGTATACGAGGAGTTTCTGCAAAATCATCAGCGACTGTGACCTCGTCCCCAACGAACTCTGTTCCTACTACAAAAACGGCGTGAAACAAGATGTTCAGTGAGCAATCACAATATTTGGCATCCAGGACAACATTTTGTGAATTATAATAGCAAGTGATCGCATCGACAGCGCTGAACACAACGCTCCAATGCAGGAATCCAAGACCTGGCAACCCCAAGGCCACAATTCTTGCTGTGGCGGATGGAAGTCACAGTCGGCAAAAATCTCATGCTCGATGGAGATTGACACTATCGATCAACAGGATCAACGGCTTTGCTGGATTTACAGGAAGCCGTGCCATGTCTCACATGACTGCCAAAAGTGGTAACACTTTTGGCAGTCACGTGAGACATGGCAGCCAAAAATGGGGTGAAGTCACAGAAAAAGAATGAGGAGGCGTGAAACAACAAAGGACAAGAGTAGACAGCAAGAATCCTATCTAGTCAGCAAAATCTGTGTCGACCGATTGTCCATCTGAGCGGATCACATCACCGCATACGAATGAACCTGACATCACACACTTCTACAAGGGATACGAGGACGACCAGTTGGCGATGTTACTACGGGTACAACCGAGGGACTGTAAAAGTTGCATAATAGTACCGGCACTACTGGATGGAGGATCTTCTTGTAGTTTGTAAGTAGCAACATAATTCAGAAAGTTGGTTTTGCAAAATGAACTGGGTTTGTTTGAAGGGAAAACCGTTGATAAAAGATTGTAAGTCCGCCAACTTTGCAAATCCCTTTGGCTGCAAATCAGAGGTCCACACGACATAACGGTCTGAAGGACTTGCCCAACGAGTGACCAAAAAATCATCCTCGAGTGAGATTTACTGTACGGGCACTCTTTGCAGGCGGATTTGAGTAGCGGACTGATCTATGCCAGCATTGATGGCAGAAAATGACGTCTGCCTCTTGTGGAGTGACCCACGATGCAACGCCCGTTATCGAAAGCAGCAGAGGTGGAACCAGCAAAGGAAGTTGCGACAGCCGAAAAACACCAGCGGATATCTTTGGACATGACCAAGAGGTATCTGTGACGTGGAGCTTGGACGTGACCAAGAGGTATCTATGACGTGAAGCTCAAGCATGGCTAGTTGATGTGGAAACAGGGGAGGCGGAAGACATCACAGTTGCCGAGGCGATCACATTGGCATCAACACCTCAGAAGTTCATAGCCATACCGATTGACTTTCCAACACTTATCGAGGAGTTTGAAGGTTTTTTTCATGACCAGCTACACTGAGAGATACCTCTGTCGCGGAACATCGATCATCAGATAGACCTGAATCTGGGCAGCAGACCAGCATTGAAAGGGGACCTATATTAGATGAGCAGTCACAAGCTGACCAAAATCAAGAAGCAGCAGGAGGAGATGCTCGTTCAGGGGTTCATCAGACCTTCCACATCACCCTACGCAGCACATGTACTGTTCGTGAAACTGAAAAGCAAAGAAATTCGGATGTGTGTGGACTATCAAGCATTAAACAAAATCACCATCATGAACCACTACTCCCTCCCAAGAGCACACATACGTTTTGACAAACTCCGCAGGGCCTGAATTTTCATAAAAATTGACCTACGCAACGGCTAGCGTCAGCTCTGTGTATCTGATAAGGACATCAAGAAGAAATCATTCTGCACTAATTATGGTCACTTTGAGTTTATGGTCATACCGTTCAGGCTAAAAAATTTCCCCAAAACCTTCATAGTGGCGATGAACAACATATTTCACACATACCTCGACGCTTTTTTTCTTTGTGTATCTCGATGGCATTCTGGTGTATAGCCTCGTCCAAGAGGAGCACAATAGATATCTCTGAAAAGTTCTCAATGTTCTACAAAGAGAGTTTTTTTTCTAATCTCTCAAATTGTGACTCAGTCGCCGTTCGATCAAGTTTTGGGGTTACATCATCGGCGGCGAATGGATCACCATGGACAAGAAGATGGTCGAGGCTGTTTTTGATTGGCCAGCACCTACCAATGTACGGGACGTCGAAGTATTTTTTGGCTTCTATAATTTCTACCGTTGATTCGGAAAGAACTACACACAAATTTCGCCGCCTCTCTCCAATCTCACAGGTAAGACCACCGAGTGAAAGAGGGGGCACAACGTCCAAGAAACATTCAACATTTTGAGAGCTGAATTCAACCTTAAAACTGGCAGATTCAACGCTTGACTACATCAAGGCCACCGACATATCCAATCAAGCAATCAGAGCCATTCTCCTCCACGACAAGGGTGGTGGAGAACAACGGGTCGTGTCAGGTCCTGAAAACTACGCGGGCCGGAACTCAACTACGGGGAACAAGGGAAAGAAATCCTTGCAGTCGTGCACACATTCAAGACATGGCATTGCTACCTGGAATACCAACATGCATCATCCGCGCTAACAATCACGCCCTGAATTATCTCAAGATGTAGCCAAATTAGTACTGTTGAAAAACTTCATGGCTGGAGTTCCTCGAGTCCAATTTCTTTTACGACATCAAGTACCAACCTGGAAAACTTAATCTAGCGGATTTCCTATATTGACAACCAGATTTGAGGAAAGCAATCACCATGTTTCTGGTTGAATGAGACTCGTACCTCGCGAGACTGTTTGCGAACGGATATGAGGAGTTTGGCGGGTACGACACAACCAAATTTTGGTTTGACCACCCCTACTAGCAATAGTGATCCACTCATGAGGTTGTCTTACCATCAAACAAAGAGCTACAAAGAACTCTACTAGAGGAATGCCACGATACTCGTCCAGGTGGACACTTCAGCTAGGACAAGATGATCAAGAAGCTAACGAGGCACTACTCGTGGGACAACATGTATATCAATGTGTCAGAATTCTGCAAATTGTGTGACGACTATCACAGACAATTTTCTCGTCGCACAAGGCCGCCAGGACTACTTTAACCACTACGTTTTGAGATGGAACCGTGGGCGGCAAAGAGCATGGACTTCTTGAAGAGAGTGCACGTCACTCCTGAGGCGTATGACGCCATCATCCTGGTGGTGGACGGCGTTTTTCAAATGTCTCACTTAATCTTCCCAACGACCACCGTCACCGCAGAGGGAACTGCATGAATGTTCGTGAACCATATCTTTTGTGTGCAGGGCGTGCCACATATCATCATCATTGACAGAGACGGCTGCTTCACTAGCCAATTTTTTGTGCAAATTGATGACGCATTACATCAGTCGGATCCAGCTAGCAATGGTGTTTCTTCCTCAGACCGATGGGCAAACCGAGTGGACTAATCAGTTGCTCCAAAATCTCCACTACACTTTATGAGAGCCCCACGGCACAGACATGGCGGCCAAGCTGCCGGAGTTATGGTTAATCGTCCCATTTTAATACACTGTGTAATGTGTGTATATTATACATGCAATATGGTAGGTTCCTAGAACCTCACAAGTGTGTAGACACTACGTAGTACACCACTTAATTAGTGAACAAACTGTTAACATTGATGAAACACTTGTGAATTCCTGTGGTTTCTTATGTATGTAATGTTTTTTAGTTTTATGTCTTTAGATTTATAAGATAACATAAATCAGTCGATAAATTATATGATGGGTACATCTTTCATTTCCCACATATGTCGCAAACTAAATGCAACACTGTGAGTCACTTCTTGACTCGAAACACCATAGTTTGGACCATGCTCAAAATTTGAATAGGGCCGCTAGCGTCATTTGCTCAACCTTGACGAGGTCCGTGGCCCCCCCTCCCCAAAAACACCTTGAGTGTATCTGGGAGTGTATCTGGGGGTGTATTGTGGAAGTACAAAGTGTTTGAACTTGTGTATTACAATGTTCCATGTCGTCCCCCCCCTTCCCTCCCCCAACACGTCAAGTGTATGAGGCCAGTGTAGCGTGGATTGTATCTGACATGTCTATCGGTACAAGACATGTGAGCACTTCTGTGGTACTCTCTCTTTGTACACAAGTTCACGGATTTGATACCCCTCAGATGCACACTCCAATACACCATCCCAATACACTTTCGACTTGGAGGGGGGGG
>SZWC01004262.1:16314-31028 GCA_023375785.1 Penium margaritaceum
GGGGGGGGGGTAGAGGCGAAATCAACTGTTCTCGATGTTCTTGCTTCTGACCTTGGCGATGCGGATGTCAAAAGGGAGCGACGTCACTCTTGAAGTCGGTGAGGTTTGACTCCGAGGGCGCAGTCACCTCGCTATTTCCTAGCGAACATTCTCGCCCTGTACACATGGAGGCGAGTGTATTTTTTGGACCCAAATACCCATAATCTGAATACTTTGCCCAGTGGAATCGAAAGACTTTTAGTGCACTTAACAACAAAGGAAGACACAAATAGGTTCGGTAAGATGAAACAAGCATAACACAAATAGCGTTTGAACTCAAAATACGTCATATTCAACAAGTACATGTCTATCACCTATTTGTTGCTCGTAAATCAGAAGTATTAGAATTTGAAAACAATTTGAAAAATACGAGAAGCCAAAGGAATTTCACCGAAACTTCCAGGGTATTATTCATTGAAATACTTGTGTATCTAGGATGTACACATAACTTCCAGGAAACATTCCTATTAATGGGAACTCATTTCCATGAAACATTCTTCCCATATGTTGTACATTTGTACACTAGTTTATCAGTGTGTACTTTTGGGGTGATTGACCATGATTGAGCTGCCGACCGCCAAACTCGCATGTAACTCCTCCACTTCCACCGCAATGCGTAACATGCCTCTGAAAGTCATGTATGGGAAACTTCGCATCACACCAGCATGACCACAAAGTCAAAGCATCATTCCCACTGTCGACATCCACCAAATTGATTTCTCAAGCACGTGGAAGGAAACACGGCAGACCCTCGCACAAACACAAGCAGCTATGAAGCAACCAGCATCGTTTGCGGAGACATGTTCAGCGCTGGCGATCACGTCCTCCTCATCTCAGCGAACATCAAACTCCAAAAAAAGAATTTTGCGAAGTCAAACCCCAATGGTTAGGACCGTTTGAGATCGAGCGAATACAAACCCCTGTCATCGCTGAAATTTTCTCTCTTGAGAGCATGATGATCCTTCATGTCTGTCAAGTAAGCAAGATTAAGAACTATCGGGACCCCAGTACAAAATTCCTTGGTAGATGCGTCGCACCTCCACCTCCTACACAAGTGGACAGGGATACAGAGTACGTGATTGAAGGAATCCTCAGACATCAACACCGTGGAAAAGTCCAAGAATCTGGTCAAGTGGTACAACTACAAAGTCACGCACGACAGCGAAGAGCCCTACGCCAACCTCCGAGACGCCAATTCCCTGATCGAAGGCCTTTATTGTTGTCATTGGGCTACGTGTGCTAGAGCTTCAGGACGTCACAGCCAAAAGGGGAGAAGTGTTACATTCTTATCATACACAAGTTCCTCAACTCTGCAAGTTGCAACTCTTGTCATTAAGTTTGTGGCCCACCACGCTTAAACCTCAGAATTTGTACGCCGTTCGGCCGCGGGCATTTTGGCCAACTGCCCTGACCTCTGGTGTCCTGTTCCTGAAGGTTATGAAAACTTTGACTGCTTTCCAGAATGGGCGAGAGAAGTGTTGCAAACCTAAACGATGTTTCATTGTTTTGGTCAACTACTTGGTAGAGCTTCACAAAGCAGCCACTCACAATGCAACCTCCCACGAGTTGCCCAGGTGGAGCACTAAGGACCCAGCATATGCCTCATTCTCATTCTTGAAATTGTATCTATTGCTCAACAGTGACCTCGTGAGGGAGCAAGAGTTGTGATGAGCGATGATCACATGATCCTCCTTGCCATGCTTGATCAGTGATGCATGTCGCTAATCGAGCATGGTGAGCAGTTTTGCTCTTGTTGTTTGTTGTAGGATCCCTACAACGGGCTAATAGTGACCCCGGGTTGCCAAAAACGGGCATTTTGCCACACACACCCCTAACACTTTGGAAAGCGGGAAAAACACAGGGACCGAAAAATCGACCCCGGAGCCGACTCACTCATTCTCGGTGCCAAAATCATTAGATATTGCTACAGTTGCTGCTGTGGCATGCACTGCATGCCTGGCATGCTTGCATGGTACACGTCAGCTGTTGTAGCCATGTATTGGCTGCTAAGGGTGGAAGTGAAATGAACGAACGAATAGCTGCTTGCATCCTATCGAGTGCAACGTACAACTGGACGTCCCTCAAGCGCTACGCTCATTTCATCCACAAAGATTTTCTTAACATTTTTCGTACCATTTGAAAACCGGTTTTGACATACTGTGTTGAAGTATTGCTGCAATGATGAAGTCCATGTTTCATGCTACCCGTAGGTTTCAACGGAAAAGAAAAAGAAATTCGTGCACTCCCACAATCCTTGGATTTCTCGAATATGGATGGACATGCATTGCCGTTGTCGATGCCACATCGATCATCAGTGAAGCGTGTACGGCCACAATGCTGTCATGAAATCATCAACCTCTGCGTCGCGTCAATCGGTGAAGCGACGTGCCGCACTGCAGCACCCGTGTGTTGATGGTAGCGTCGTCTGGAGGGGTGAAAGAGCTTTGTTGGCAGTAAGTCACTGCCCTTCTCTTCGCCGTCAGGGTCGCACACCAAGTGTCCTTTGGCACTTGGTGTGCGACGAAGTCTCACAATGGAAACCCATCAGACCCCGTCATCCTCACAGTCCTCTAGGGGAGAATCTAGTGCTGCAGGGACCGTCCAGTCCCCCAATCCATCCTCTGTCACCGAGCCATTTGATGCCTCCTGATGGAATCCTCCACGGAAGCGTCACGTATCGGGGGACTACCTGACGAAAGAACTCAGCAAGCACTGCGAGCCATACCCGACCAAGTCCAAGAAAGCAGGGTGGAGGTGCGGTTCCTGCGGCACCATTAAGTCTGGGTGCTGCGACCACATCCGCGGTCACTTCTCTGGAGACAGCAGCAGCATCGGCAAGTGCCCCCATGTTCCACCAACGTGCCGAGACGTGCTTGGCCTAGAGCACGAGCAGCCACCGCCGGCCGGATGGAAGCCGCACAAAGAACTTCTGTACAAGGGGCTCAGGCCAGAGTGGGGTACCAAAGACAAGCCCGTCGGGTGGGTCAAGCTGTGGGAGAAACTGGAGAAGCAGACGACAGCAGCTGCAGCTGGGGTGACCTTGGAACCAGACAGTGACGATGAGGATGCCCAGCCTGGCAGCAGTCATCAACCTCGGCCAGCCGTGTCAGCTCTACTCAGCCCAGCTGACAAGGTACCTCTGTTTGACATCAGGAGAGCCTCCAGTTTCCGGCAATCTTCCATGGACCAGCACATTGGACGTGGTCATAACGACAAGTGCCAGCTGTCCATTGTCAAGCTCATGTGCATTGGAGCTCTTCCAATCTCATTCTGCCGTGAAGGTGTGTTGCTAGAAGTGGTGAAGAATGCCAGGAAGACCAGTTCAGGGTTCAAGCTACCAAGCCGCAATACCGTCGTCAGTGATCTCCTTCTGAAGCTAGACAAAGAGCTAGAGGAGCTGGATGCTCCCATGAAGCAAGCTTGGGACATCTACGGCACGTCTGTTGCCGTGGACGAGTGGGCTGACCGCCAGGTCCGGCCCATTTACAATGCCATGGCCTGCAATGCACAGGGTTCAGTTCACCTCTTCTCCAGAGATACAAGCGGTCTCAATCGGGATGCAGATCACACTGCAGCCATGATTGAGGCCGCCATAGAGGCGGTGGGGGTGGGCAGAGTGGTGTCAGTGATCTGCGACAATACCTCGGTCAACAAGAAAGCATTCAGTGACCTCAAAGCAAAGTACCCAAGCCTCTTCTTCCAGGGGTGCTGTGCCCACAACATCAACTTGGTGATGAAGGACATAGGAAAAAGCGAGTGGGGTGCATCTCTCATTTCCAGGTGTGAGAAGGTTGTCTCATTTGTGAGGAACAATGACCTGCCACGGTTGTGGCTTCGTGAACGGACAGGAGGGAAGATGCTCGTGCCATGGTGTGAGACCAGGTTTGCATCTGTTTCTCTCATGGTGGAGCGGTTGTTGGATCAGAGGGGAAATCTTGAAACCATGGTTGACAGTGAGATGTGGACGCAGATGGGCTGCAGGTGGGATGCTGGGTTCAAGGCGAGGAAGAAAGAGGCCCGCCGCCTGATTCGCCGGCGGGTGTTCTGGCTGCAAGTGCGGCAGCTCCAGGACTTGCTTGAGCCTTTGGTGAGGGCTTTGCGGGTGGAAGACAGGCCGGGTGGCACGGCAGGTGAGATCTACAAGGGTTTGCTGCACTGTTTGGAGGAGCTGAGGGCACTGAGTGTGAAGAAAGGGAGGAAGCCTGCCAAGGTAGCCAAGGTGCACGTGCAGCTTGCTCTGACAAGGCTGAATGCACGCTGGACTAAGGACATGGCCTGCCCGCTCTATGTTGCTACTAGGCGCTTGCATCCTGAGCACTTTGGCAATGACCTGTCTCTGGACTCTGCAACCATGCAGGCATGGCAGGCAGTTGTAGACGCAATGGTGACAGTAGACAAGCATGACACCCTGCTGAAGGAGATTGATGCATTTCAGAGGGGGCAGGTGATGCTCAACTCAGTGCCAAGCGTGACTGCATCAAGGAGCCCAAAGGCAGTTGCTGCAGTTGCAAAAGTGCAGTGCCGGAGCATGACACCTGTTGAGTGGCACGTGAATCACATGCACTGTATGCCTGTGCTGCGTGACTTGGCTTTGCGGGTACTTTCCCAGCCCTGCTCCTCCTCAGAGTGTGAGCGTGTTTTTTCCACGCATGAGCTCATTCACACTGCTCGTAGGAACCGCCTCCTGGTGAGGACGTTGGAGTTGCTGGTGCGCTGCAATGTGCGTCTTCCGAAGCACTACGGCAAAAGTGGTGGTCGAGCGGCAGCACGCCTTGTGGCAGCAGCTGACACAGCAAGTGAAGTTGATGATGGGGAAGAGAGCGAGGATGATGGTGAGATTGTGGAGGTGGGAGGAGAGGTGGAGCTACTGCATACCGAGGATGATGAGGGCAGCAGCAGTGATGAAGGGGAGGATGAGGGAGAAGAGGATGATGCAATGGAAGCTGATGATGATGTCATTGAAGTGATGGCAAATGTTCGTGTCATGGTGGACAACCCCATGTTGCCGCATGCTCGGCAAGTGCGCATGCGGGAGGAAACACCAACAGCTGCCTCAGAGGACCAGCAAGGTACCTGCAGCCAGACTGGGGCAGCAAAGGCAACACCGGCAGCAGCAGATGCAGGGAATCAAGCAGCACCAGATGCAGGGATGCCAGAAGATGATGAACGCAGCCCAGTAGAAGCTATGCAAACTCCAGCAGCAGCAGAGGGCAGTGCCGTGGCATCTACCAATGCACAAATGGCAAGCAGTCAAGCTGCTACTGGTAGTGCAATGGCAGCAGGCACCACTTCCCCTGGTGCTAGAGCACCTCCTGTAGTTGATGGTGCCATGGCACCCATCAGTGCATCAGGAACCAAGCGTGGCAGTGCAGCAGAGAAGCCTGCTAAGCGTGCACGTGGCAGGAAGTAGTCAGCTATGTGCTTAAAACTTGCAAAGTGTGAAAATTCTATTTTTTTCCAATCATGTATTCATCTTTGCTATGTGTGACTGCTGGTCTTGTACACGTGTTGGCCAAAGATTTTTGTACACTTAGAAGTGTTTTTGATGCTCTTCATGCTGAACTGGGATGTGATAACATCATGCTTGGAGGTGTGCATCACCATGCTCAAGTGCAGAATTGCACAAGTGGTAGGAAGTGTGCAGAAGTGATAATACTGTAGTGTTGAAATGTAGGAAGTGTCAATAAATGCCAGAGTATTATGTATGTGCAAATGAACAACGTGGAAAGTTTTCATGTTGGTACTTGCCCTACCTTTTTGCCACTAAAACCACCATAATGACAGTTTTAACAACGTTGTGGCTGAAGATGACTACAATGTTGCTCATTGTTAACAACGTTGTGGCGTTGTCCGTTGTCCTGAGAGCAACACTGATGGTGAGCGTAGTGGATGTTACATACCAGACGTACACAACTCCCTAATCTTTCCGAGTGGATATTTATGTCATCACAAAAATACCATACCACGTGTCGAGAGCTCGATTTTCACTCCAACATTCGTGGGAAATTCATCCGACTACCCTTACCCTCCGGCTATCCTTGTCGCACATTCTAACAACTTTGATCACTTTCAAGAATCATCAACAGAAGTATCACAACCTTTGGATCAACTTCTCAATGCATCGAGGAATACTCAGATTTATAATGATGCATCTTGCATCTTCATCGTCGATCGTCGAAGCTCCCTGATTCCTTGGCAGAGCTTCTTGATCCAACCACTCTTGACGCGACTCCACACACGTTGCTCAACAATCGACTTGATGACCTGGACTACGTCTCATTTGTAACTTGATACTTTTATATACATGTTCGATTGTTATGATAATTTTCATCGAAGTACACTTATCACTAATTATAAACTGCTCAAGTGTCACAAATTCTCAATCCACATTCTGCCTTGCAATTCTACTTGTTCACCATCTACACTCTGTTCTCCATAACACTTGGTATCAGAGTACAGCGATGCTAGAGAGGCATCCGACTACAACACTCATCTGGAGGACTACCTCGCACAAGCAGTTAGCACAACTTACACTTCAAGACTTTGCAGAATTCGTGACTACGATGTGAAGCAAGCGAGCGCATCCAACGACTAGCAGCGGGTCTTTGGTGATGACTCGCTGCTAGTCAAACCGAACATGCCTATGCACGCGAACCATGAAAGCTGCAGCGAACGCTGGTGTGGCAGGCTATGTGCATCAGGGTTAGCCCCAACGGGCCCAAACGACCAATCTGGCCACAGATTCCATGGCGGTAAACCAGTCGCCCCCACCGACATCCTTGACGTGTGCAGCAGAAAAAACAGGTGGCACCGGACGACAGGTGCGGATCAACGAGGAACTGGCAAACCGTATCTCCTTGCTCGAGGGGATCAAAAGTCATCTACTCCAACAACTCAATGTCGCGATGGACGCTCCTTGCAACGTGAGTGCAGGAGAGGAAATGCTCCTCAAGAGATGCAAAAATGTTGAACAAACCCAAGATTTGCCCGGCCCCACCTGAACCGCTTGATCCTTGTATTTCCAAAGGACCAATGGTTTGGATGTGGCTGACGAGCTTGGAGGTGTACTTCACCGCTGCTGGGGTCAGCGACAATCCAAACTGACCATACAGCCGCGCTTCTGCGTGGCATTGCATTAAGTTGGTGGTCTGATCTTAATGTCATCCAACAAGAGACTGGCGGGGCCTCGTTGACAGCCAACAATGCCAGTCTCATCTTGTCAACCGCAAGGGTTCTACCCTTGGAGTAGACCAACCTGCAATGGCAAGAGGCGGCGACGCCTCCAACCAACTGGAGCAAATTCTGGCACGTAATACCTGCACGTTTTGGATGGTTGAACGAGAAGTCCGACGCTCGGTATAAGCTCCAACGTCTCCATCGGAAGTCCAGCGTGGCAGAGTACACACCGAGATTCCGTGGGATCATCACTGGTGCACACATTGCCCCCGACCAACTCTGTTTTCACCACAACAACAGCCTAAAACTAGACATCTGGTGATCGATCGCCATTTTGTGCATCCAGAACAACTTACCGTGAATGATTGCAATATTGGAAAGGATCGTAAACGCCGACTACAACGCTGCGATCCAAGAATCATACGACTGGAGACATCCCAACCACAATTATTGTGGGAATAGATAAAGGAAGTTGGCGACCTCGTTGACTCCGATACAAGTGAACGCCGTCAACCAAAGAGACACGTGCACCTGCTACGACTTCAGAAAAGTCGGACGTATCGCTCGCAACTGCCAAAGAAAGCAACAGACCAGAAAGGGGGGGAATTCATAAATAAATGAGCCCACAAACAACAAGGGGCAAGAGTGAAAGGCGCGACTCTTGTCCGAGAGGAGTGATCAAAATCGAACGATCGCCCATTTTAACCGCGTACAATGTCGCAAAGGGTTTATGAGATCACCAAGTTTGACTAGGGATACGAGGATGACCAACCAGTGATAATGCTAAAAGTGAAACCCCGAGGTTGCAAGAGTCATTGAACGGTACCAGAACTGTTGGATGGAGGGGCCTCTCACAGTTTTGTAAGAAACGACGTGGTTCCAAAACAAGACTTGCGGACCGAACCAGGAGTGATTGAAAGAGAAACCGGCGATAGGATGTTACACATACAAAGACTCCAAGAACCACTATGACTACAAGTGGGAGACTTCCGGGATGTAATGGTGTGGAGGTCATGTCCAATGAGTGATCATGAAATCATTCTCGGACGCGATTTCCTGTACCACCACAATCCACAGATCAATTGGAACAGTGGCGACGTCTACGCAAAAATCAACAATGCCAAGCGATAACTTATGTGCATGTGTCGGAAGACGATAGCGGAAGCAAGAGAGGTAGAAGCAGCGGAGGAAGCCGCAACAACCAAGAAGTGATGATTTGTGCAGTCGATACCCCTCAACATGGCCAAGTAATACATCTGACGAGGGGCTTATGCGCGGCTCGTACATCTCGAGCCAATGGAGGAAGCGAAAGTGATAGGAGCTAACTCATTGGACTCATCAGCCTCATCAGCCTTATCCGCTTCATTAAAGTTCGCGATGGTTCCCGAGGAGTTTGCGCCTCTCATCCAAGAGTTCGTAGAAATTGTCCCCAACAAACTCCGAGAAACCTTACCAGCCCAATGTGACATTGACCATCGCATCAAACTGAAGCCGTGAAGTCAACCCACAGTTTGAGGAGCCTCTAGGAGGAGCGACCATGAGCTAACCCAGCTAAAAATGCAACACGACGAGATGCTCGGTTAAAGGTTCATCCGCCCATCCATGTCACCATACCCGACACCAGAAGTGTTGGTTAAAAAGAAAAGTGGCAAAATGCGGATGTGCGTGGACTATGGTGTGTTGAAAGACGCTACCATCAAGAACCGCTACCCTCTTCTCTAAGCCAACAAACATTTCGACCAACTCCGAGGAGCTCTAGTTTTCACCAAACTTGACCTACGCAGCGGTTATCACCAGATCTGCACGGCAGATGCTGACATGAAGAAAACAAAGTGTTCCGAACACGCTACATGAATTTTGAGCTCACAGTCATGCTGTTTGGACTCACGAATGCCCCAGCGATGTTCATGGCGTCGATGAACAGTTTTTTTGCCCGTACCTCAACAATCTTTTCATGGTATACTTAGACGACGTTCTGGTGTATAGCCGCACCCCGGAGTAGCACGATGGACATCTCCAAAAAGTTCTCAAAGTTATACAAAAAGTCTTCAAGTGCGACTTCGGTCGCCGTTCGGTCGACTTTTTGGGTCACGTCATCAATGGCTGACAGATCACCATGGATCCAAAAAATTAGTAGCAGTCACTCATTGGGCGACAGGGACAAACGTCCGAGATGTCCAAGTTTTCCTTGCTTCTCCAGTTATTGCTAGCGTCTTTTACAAGATAACGCCCGGGTGTCAGTCCCCCTCTCTGGTATCACTCGAAAAGAAAACGTGCGGCAGTGGGAGAACAGGGAACAAGAAGCATTGACCGATTTGCGGAACGCTTTGACCTCGACGACAGCCCTATGATTCGCTGATCCAACGATCAACTACGTCATGGCTACGGATGTCTCCAACCTGGCCATGGTGTGGTTCTTCTACAGAATCACGGCAACGAAGAGCAACCAGTCGCGTACATGTCGCGAAAGTTGCGTGGACCGGAACTTAACAATGTTGTACATGAGAGGGAGATGCTGGCGGTCATGCATGCATGTAAGACATGGCGGTGCTATCTTGAATGCTACCGATGCGTCTTACGTACCGACCATCTTGCACTACAATGTTTGAAGACGTGGTCGAACCTTAGTCAACGTCCAACCCGACGGATGAAGTTTCTCGAATCTGGGTTCTACTACAATATTGAATACCGGCCAGGCAAAACCAACCCAGCGGATGCACTCAACCGCCAACCAGACTTGATGGCAACGACCAGACTTGATGGCAACGACATTTCAGCAAGATCCATATCTCACGCAACTTTTCACACGTGGCCACGAACCACCTGGTGGATACAACAAAGCCAGGTTCTGGTACGATGCACCCTATTGGCGGCGACCATTCACTTGCAAGTTGGTTGTTTCCTTGAATGACAAACTTCGCCCCATGCTGCTCGAGGAGTGCCGTGACACCCTTCCAGGTTGATGGTTTGGAGAGGACAGGGCACTGTAGAAGCTGGCAAAGCAATACTGGTGGGACGAGATGCAAATCGACATGGCCAAATTTTACAAATCGGATTATTCGTGTCAGCGACAAAAATCCCGTTGCATGTGGCCACCCAGACTTCTGCAGCCGCTTCCCATTCCAACGAAACCGTGGACTGACATCTCCGTGGACTTCGTCACTAGATTAGCGGTCACACCGGAGGGATAAGACGTGGTTGTCGACAAGTTTTCAAGAAAATCCAATGTTATTCCAACAACAACCATCGTCACCGCCGGGGAAATAGCACGGATGTTTCTAAACAACATTGCACGGTTACATGGTCTGCCAAGAACCATCACAAGTGACAGAGTTGGTCGATTCACCTACCCTTTTTTGGCGCAAAGTGATGACTCCCTACGACAGTCGAATCCAGCTTTCAAAGGCGTTGCACCCTCAAACCGGTGGTCAAACCGAGCAGATTAATCAGACGCTCGAACAACTTTTCCAAACATTATGCAAAGAACACGGGACAGACTGGGAACTCAGACTTTTAACTGCCGAAATCGCATATGATTTGGCGGCGTCTACTACAACGGAAAAAGTTCTATTCGAAGTGCCGTATAGAAAACTTCCCGCCACACCAGCCGGAATTCATAGCCAAGGCAACATCCCAGCGGTCAACATCCAACATCGCAATTTCTGCACCATGTCGGACGAAACACGGCAGATGCCCGCAAAGACACAACCGGCGATGAAGCGAGCAACCAGCCGACATTGCAGCGACCGCGTTTTCACCACTGACGAGAAAGTTCTCCTCATTCTGGCAAATATCAAACTCCGCAGAGCCAATTTTCCAAAGCTCAAACCCCGATGGTTGGGCTCATTTGAGATCGTATGCATGCAGAACCCTGTGGTTGTGCGAATCAAACTCTTTGACATTGTTGCAAGTTCATCCAGTATTCCTCATCAGCAGAATCAAGCACTACCGGGACCACAGCAAGAACTTCCCAGGCAAGGATGTGCCTCCCCCTCCTTCTGTACAAGTCGACGAGGACATAGAGTACATCATTGAGGACACCCTCAGCCAGCAATGACTTGGAAAAATGATTGAACATCTTGTTAAGTGGCACACCTACGACGCCGCGCATAAAAGCTCGAAACCCTATGACAATGTCCGTGACGTCGATACTTGGATCGACGAGTACCATCGTCGTCACCTGGCTTAATCAAAACGCGTGCCAAGACATGGTGGCTAGAAGGGGAGAGAAAGTGTTGCGTACCAAACGTACATGAGTCTCAAATCTTTCTGAGTGGGCATTTTTGTCATTACACAAATAGCCCATTGCGCGTCGGGACCTCAATTTTCACTCCCATGGCCAATGTCAATTCGGCCAACTACCTTTGCCCTCCTACGATGCTTCTTGCATACCGTATTACCACAATTATTCTGAAGGACATTGATTATGATCATTTCCAAAGATGGTCATTTACTCCTCATGGGTACTTCTGTAATGGTAGTAAATTAGTCCTCCATGGGCTTCGAATTAATCCGCGGAAAAAACACTGCGAAGGTGAGTTCGAATACATGCCCACAAAGTATGTATGTTGTGTGGACGTCCATGAAGTCCACGCGAAGTTGGCCGTCGATTTGCTTGCTCAGAGTTTGAGCAAGCAAATTTGCACAACCAAACGTAATCGCGATTTTGACACATGAGGACATGACACGGCCGGGTCACTTTGAATTTAAGTGGGAGTGAACTGCATGAGGGCTCTTCTATAACAGTACAAAATTCGCTCCCGGTTGGTCGAAAAATTAGAACAAAAAACACCTTTGCAAAAATACTTCCAAATAATTGTAGTAGTACAACATTTTGATACTTTCGACCACTTTCTAGAATCATCGTCAGAAGTGTCACGAATTTTTGGTCAACTTTTGGAAGCATCAAGAGATATCAGATTTATAAAGATGCATCTCACATCTTCGGTGTTGATCTTCAAAGCCCCTTGATTCCTCATCAGAGCTTCATTATTCGGCCACTAACGACGCGACTACACACGTGTCGCTCGACAATCAAATCAATGACCTCGACTCTTGTATAAATATGTTCAATTGTTTCAACACTTTTCATTAAAGTATAGGGCGGAGTTGTTATATGTCCATCATTTTGGTCGATAGATCCGCAGTGCCCATAGTCGAAAGCGAACCGACGACGGTGTCCAAAGTCAAAACCGACACACATGTGGTGTCCATAGTCGGAATCGAAATAACAACGTTGCCCATACTTGAAAATGATATGACATCTGTGCCCCCGGTTAGTGTCAGTCATGGGCACACTTGACATATGTTTCATAGTTTGAATTCATTCGACATAGATTTCAGCAACCACGCGGAAACAACTGTCGGCGGCGGTCGTACGCGTAATATGGAAAGAATTTGACCTGGGTTGTTAGGTCTCCGACGCCTTCATCACAGGGGTCTTACGTACGATAATGCAACTCTTTGGCTCGTACAAATGCGCTGCACATCATAAAGCAAATTGCGTCATCTCAGTCCGTTGATCGAGGGATCCTTGAAGTCTAATAAATTGCACATTGGTTCTCCTCAAACGCGTTCCTGTGTTTCAGCACATTTGTATCTGACTTTGACAGCCTGTCAGGTTTCACATTCATGGCTGTGCAGTGTCCAAGATCTGAAGTGGTTAGATCCAGAGTGGATTGGGTAGTACTTCCTGAAATCATTCAACAATTCCCATACCTGGGCCATCAACATTACTTCCATGCCCAGACTAGTCACATGAAGAAGACTGTAGTGCCCATAGTTGTCAGTGAAACATTAAAAACTTCCCATTGTTTTCAATGATACATTACTTTTGTGCTCGAAAATGTCACAAACACAAACAACAGATACCCATGTTTTTCATTGAAATAATAGTTGAATGCCCATAGTTGGATAGCTAGAAATGTCATTGAAGAAAATGTCGGATGCCCATACATGTCATTGAAATACTACTCGCATATCTAGAAATGTGAATGCAATAAACCTCAGAAGCCCATAGTTATCGTTAAGATGATACTCGCATACCCACAATTGTGAATACAAAAAACCTCGGGAGCCCATACTTGTCACTGAGATAATACTCGCATACCCATAATTGTCAATGCGATAAAACTGGGATGCCCATACTTGTCACAAAAATAATACTCGCATACCCAGAAATGTCAATGAAAAAAAACTCGGATGCCCATACTTTCGTCATCGAATTCCCACTACGGACTCGGCGGCTTGGTCCGTGTCCACGGCTCCCATGGCTCGGGACAGTTCGGCGGCATGCTAGTCGGCATGGGCACTCCCAAGTTCCAAGCCATGTGCTCCGAAGCCACAGGAGCTCGGGCCAATGATGGTTCTTCATGTCCCAACTCTCGGTTGCGTGTAATGCTGTTAAATCGAGATCAAGACAAGATGTCTCGATCTCAAACTGAAGTCTTGCACCATTCGAGACGAGATGTCTCAAACCGTACTGTACAAACGAGACTGTCTTGATCTCGTATTGATTTGCACTCCAGGAGTCTCGATCTCGTATCGATCTTGATTTTCCACTGACAAATCTTGACCTTGTTTCTACATTTTTTTATGTTTCTGACATAGGAATGGCAACAGAAATGTGTGAAACCTTCTGAGTTTTTCTGTTACCCTCCCCACATGGTCATTTCAACAATCTATGGGGATGAACGGCCATGCATTATGTCAACATTCTGCTTGGATGCAAATGAAATGGATGCTTGATTAGTTCTTGTTCATTTTCCGTTGTGCTAGGTCAAAACATATGTTTTTGTGTGCTTCATGATGCATACTCAGGTTCTATTCACCTTAAGTAGGTAATGTATGAACCCTGATTCAACATCATTCCTTTCGGCGAAATACACACGCTATTAGTGACATGATTCATTGTGGAAGTATATGCATTAATTCATGAAGGCACCACAATTTGGCATGGTTCTCAGACTCTCTAGGAGGATAAATATCATAAAATCTCACCTTAAGTTGACCATGTATTTCACCAGTGTCATTATGTCCAAGTATTTCATGATGGCGTATTAGTTTTTGATGGCTGAGTATTTCATGACGGACTAATTCAAGGGCTAAGTGTCACACAATGGGTTAATGTTTTATGATGGTTAGTTTACTTTTTGGAATTTTTAGGGAGTTGCCATTAGTCACAAACGTAACAACGTCACCGACCAATAAAAAATTTGGTATTGGAGTCTTCGCATTTTATGACAAGTCATGAAGAACACATGAATGGTTACGTGATACATTATCCATAATTGGAAGAGCAATTGAAAAATGAATAGGTAACCGAAACGTTTCCCATGGTTTCAGCCAAGAAAACATCGCCACACCACTTTCTTCTCCACTGATTTTGATCACATTGTAGTTGGCCTCCATCCTATCTCCATATACCCCCCTCTCCCTCTCTATATTTCCATCTCTCTCTCTCTCTCTCTCTCTCTCTCTCTCCCTCTCTCTCTCTCTCT
>SZWC01004262.1:35019-64338 GCA_023375785.1 Penium margaritaceum
GGGGGGGGGGGACTGTACATGAGAGAGCAACATCTCCACGTTCATGTCAATGCCGTGCACCAACCACAAGTTTGTGCATTTAGGCCCTGTTCCTTTCAAAATTATATGCTATCCCAAATTGATGTGTTCGGAAGATGAAAACGCACCTTCTCTCAGGGCAGGAGAAACGCCAGCAGCAGACAGAGGACCCGAGTCTGTAATGTCGACGGGCTCCAGTTCAGTGGGGACGGCACTTGTAAGCGCCTCGGTTTCCAGCGCACCGTTGAAATTCTTTGCGCTGGTGGATCCATCGCAAGCGTCGGACATGGCAGAAGTGCCATTGGCTGGCAAACTGCGGAAAGGGAGAGCAATTTGCTTGGCAGCCGCTAGGCGTGCTTTCCGCATAGCTAAAGTTTCACGTGCACTTCGAGCCGTGGCGGTTGGAGCCACAGCACTAGGAGCCGTAGCACTTGGAGCGGTTGCGGTTAGAACTTCCGCGCTTGTAGCTGCTGCGCTTGGAGCTGCCGCGCTTGGTGCTGCCGCGCTTGGACCTGCTGCACTTGCAGCTGCTGCACTTGGACCTACTGCGCTTGGAGCTGCTGCGCTTGGAGCTGCCGCGCTTGGAGCTGCTGCGCTTGGAGCTGCCACGATTGGAGCTGCGCTTACGGCTGCTGCGCTTGTTGCATAGTTTAGAGTCAGAGACGGGGCTGCCACATGTTGCTGAGGGCATTGGACACCACCCACACTCAGGAGGGCTAGACCACTCATGCTGCGGGGTGTGGACGAAGAGCCGTCAGCCATTGTAGCAGAGGTGAGCGTAAAGAGGACACTGCGTGGTGCGTCTTGTGATAGGGCACTACTGAAGTTAGTTCTCCTCACATCGGTCGCGCGGTACTGCGACCCAACTTCAAACGGACACCCCGGTTGTGCGGCAGCGTGCAGCCGCCGCGCGACCGAGGCGGAAAAATTGAGGCGCCATTTTACTCAGCTTGTTCTCTATCGGTGTAGGGTCCCGTCTGCCTGCTGCGGTTGAAATTGCATGGAAACCTCTCTATTGTAACATCCAACGGAAAAGAAGATCTCCATTTTGCAGGTTCGCAGGACCTAGTCCATGAAATCCATGAATCATTTCAATGTTTTTTCAGTCCTAAGTGCCTTTTACTTCCAGGTTTAGGAACGTGCCAGACTCGTGAAATCATTCTCACTACAAGGCTGTTCGTAATGCAAACCATGGTAAGTCATACATGAAAACCATGCAAAATAGACAAAGACGTGCCAAAGTGACTTCCACAAGCTTCAGGACTTGGATGCATTTGCGGTGGAAACTTGACAGTGCCATACGGCGGAGCATCATTGGCTGAAAAGAGTGCAATGTCAAAGGAAAATCTGCGGTTTGATAGTCTGGAACTGTTTTGTTGTTACAAACCAACACCTCAGTCAGACATTCCAGAGTAATCCGCGGGCCCTGCGCGTGCAGGCCGGGCCGCACGTGCAGGCCCGGCGGCAAATGTTCGCCGCCAACGTTCACATCGTCCCTGCTATCGTTGCGGAGCAGCGTGAAGTGCGCCGTGCAGTTGACGGGCAACCCGTCTAACCCCGGTACGGTACGAGAATCTCGTACCGTACCAAGGTGGCAGCCCGGCGATCTCAGTCTTGTCTCGTCTCGCTCGAGACAATTGAGATTGTCTCAATGACGTGCAGTACGAGACAACAAGACAAGACTAATTCGAGACAAGCAAGATAGAGGCCGATTTTGGTCTCGATTTAACAGCATTAATGCCTCATTCTCATTCTCCGCATTGTACATGTATGCCTCATTCTCAGTCATGACTCACTCGAAACTTGTCATTGGAGTACACTAAGGATAAACATAAATCATCCATGTGTGCCAAACTCCCAAATCGCCTTCTGCTCCGCACTTCATCCCTGTGAACCACCTACGTTCTACTCTGTGGAAGAACATGTTACACTAAGCGGAACGTCAAACTGCTGGCGGAAATAAAACAAAAAGAGGGGTCATCGCTCGATCGCGATCTTGTGAGGGAGCGAGAGTTGCAATTGAGCAACGGTCACATGATCCTCCTCACCATGTTCAACTAGTGATGCATGTCGCTGATTAAGCATGGTGAACGTTGTGGATACCTCATATTTTTCTCAAGGTTCTGGATTAGACAGAGTTGAAATCTTGCTCGTGGACATGGCAGCCTCAACCCTGGAGGCGCCTCAATATCTGGCTATTTGGCCCATAAGCTTGCCCGCCCAGAAAACCCATCGATCCCGTCTCTGCTCCCCACACTGGAATTGCAGGCACATAGAGTCTGCCTCTCTCCCACGTGTGTACCGCGGGGCGTTGTGCGTTCTCTGAGAGGCGCAGTCCCCAGTGCTGGGCTTGCCTGTGGTGAAACGAATCATCCAGCCCCAGGGACGGCAGCATCTCCACCCTTGGCCGTCATTTTTGGGGTCACAGCAGCTCAAAGAGCCATCAACCATGACGTCAGGTGGTCCCGGACACGTCAGGTAGAGCGGCGTTCTGGTCAACTCTGTCGGGGTGGAATTCTTCCACTTCACCTAGTAGTGCATCAGATGCACGTGCATGTCGTTGCATCTGCGTGCAAGGGAGTTGTTTGAATTACATGGTTGTTTCCATTCTCAAACCGTTCGAAAGAGCCTTACCAAACCTCGAAAAACTTGCTGAATAAGAATCAAAGAGAAGAAGTTGCAGAATTTTTACTGAAGTGTTCAAGAGAAAATGCAAGCGTCCGTGAATCGCTCCTCCTTTTTGTTTCCTTTCTGTATGATCGGTGAAGAGACTTGGCGCAAAGCAAACCGGCGTGCAAGATCCAGCAGCACCTCACAACCGTCGCCGACAAAAGCGGGTCCTTCGATACGGCCATTTTCATCCGACATAGCACAGCAGCGACATCAGTGGGTGGGACAGTGCTGTCCCATTAATGGCTTCTCTCTTCCTCCTCTCCGACGGGTTTGGTCCCCGACGACAGCGGCGAAAGCCTCCGTCGCCATCGCTGCACCCTCCAAAGCTTGCCAGTGTTGGCGAGTGAATGTGGCGTTACTCGCCGGCCGCCTTGACTGTGCAGCGAAAGGCAACGAGCCAGAGCAAGAGAAAATAAAAAATATAAAAAGGAGAGGAGGCTGACTTGCCAGTGGTCAAGCTGGCAAGTCAACGCGTGAGAGAAACGTTTTTTTTGTTTGGTATGGTTGCACGCTTGCGAGGACAACGTGCGACACAATAACTGCGCACCAGGTCTACCGGTCGCACATGGACGGCCAAACCCGGCTGTTAAATTGACGCACGAGGACTTTCCATGTGCAAGCGCCGACAAGACAACCGTGCAGTTTTTGGGCTGATTCAGCAAGATCGACCAATAAGTCAGGAAAGTCAAGCGGGCATTTTCCAGCCGCGACTTTACTGACGTTACACGTGTGCTCGCCCCTCTTCCAGCGCAGACAGCGCAAGTCCAGCGCCTTCGTTATTTTCTTAGCAAACCACCCTTCCGGCGAACCGCAACTTAGCAACGCGACAACCAAAACAGGGCGTTTTAGTCGCATTTGTGAGTGTTGGAGGGTAACAGCTTAACCTACCAGCACATGGGGGTATGCTAGTAAGTCCAGGGGCATGACAGCAGTGAAGAAAATTTTCCAACTACCCCAGTTTCTTCACCTGCGCCTTGGAGGGCTAGGGAATTTGTTTTTTGGTGTGTAATTGTGCCTCTATGTGCTCTAGGAGTGCCAGCTATATGAGGCACCACTCTTGTGTGTGTTTTTTAATTCTAAGTCAATCATTCGCTCCAGATTATCCTGTGACCACAGTAACTTTGCCGAAGTGCCAAGGACTCCATAGTGCTCCATTGATGCTGAAATTTGGAGAGAATACTCTCTGATTCTCTAGCTTTCCAACAAGCCATGAAGTGCGTTCTAACTCTTTCATTTGAGTGATTCACAAACGTTATTGCAGCAGTCAAATTTGTGCCCATATCTCTGCCAGATTTGGGACAGCGACCCAAGATCGAGTTTTGCAGGTCGGAATTCTTGCTCAAAGCCTCCAATCTGTCATAATCAGTGTGCTGCGGCCTTGGTAGGAACTCAATTTAAACCAACAGCCAGGACTTCCTACAACACAATCAGTTAGTGCAACGATCAATCAGCTCTCACAACTGTGGAGAACGCACCTCATTCCAACAACGAATCTCAGCTACCACACTCCGTTTTGCACAAAACCTCACGTCCAAAACGAGAACGGCATCAGCAGGCAGAAGCTTCCATGAAGCTTCTTCTCAGAGTGCAATGCCCAGCGGAAGACAGGTATTACGCCCAAGACGGTCTGGCACGAGGACTGAAGTGCGAAAAACAGGTATGGCACTTCTCCAAGGATCTCCTCTCTCGTGCAGATGCCCTTCTAGACAGCCTTTCTGTAGTATGCCACAGCTTTCAAATAATGAAGAATGTCTCTCCCAGGTTCAGGAATGTTCTTCTAGGTCGTGTGCGCGTCACAGCTAGCAACGAAGCAAGAGACGCTTTTCTTCAGTGTCATCTCAGTGTTTCGGACATTCAGAGGGAGAAAACGAGAGGGGAGAAGGTTTTTTGTACATCTTTTTGGTCCAGCGCGCAAAAACTCTACCTTTCATGTGTATTGACACTTCCTACGAACTGCTTGGCTTTATGTGCAGCTGCATCTTGTCTATGTGCTTTGTCTGACGTATTGCTCTCCTCCTCCTCTCTTTCATCTCTCCGTTTGCAGGCAAACACGGTTGACACGACCAATTCAACGCTTTCGATGACCTGCGCTCCTTTGAAGATGGAACCCGAACACTTTCAGCAGCTAGAGCAGGAGAAGGAGGTTTTTTGGCGTATTGAGAAGGAGAGGAAGAGGTAAGAGAGGGAGGGTAAGAGGCGCGAGAAACAGCTGAAGAAAGAGCAACAGCTTGAGTGGCTGAAAGCTTTGACAGAGAAGGCAAAGAGGGAGCTGGAAGACATGAGGAGGGAATGGGAGGAGGTGTTGAAGCAAATGAAGGAAGTGTTGAAGAAGAAAAATGAGGATACTGAGCTGTGGGTTGAGCAGAGCAAGAAGCGGTTGAGGAACCAGCAGTTGGAGACTGAGGCGTTTCTGAACGTCTTTGAGAAGTTTTTGGACGAGAGAGAGCAGGAACTCACCATGAAAATCTTAAAGAAGATGGAGCAAGAGATGGAGAAGGAGCGTCAGGACTTCAACAAGAGAAAGATGGAGGCAGAGATTCAGGGAAACAAGTTAAGGGAAGAGGAGCTTGAGAGGGGGAAGGTGGAGGATGCTGTGTTGGATCAAGTTGGAGCAGATGTCGTGGAGACAACGGTCGCTGAACGTGGACAAACGTTGTGGGAGGAGCAGGATGCAATTTTCCTCCATGGTCTTGAGGATGCTGAGCGACTGTACTGTGAAGAAGACTACATTGACATGCCGATGCCAGCGATGATAAATGCAGCTGAGGAGTCCTCCATGAAGGACGGTGGGGAATTGGAGGAACATGAGATTCTGGAGGAGGTGGAGGAGCCGGTGGAGCCAGTGGAGAAGCCGGTGGAGCCAGTGGAGGATCTGGTGGAGGAGCCGGTGGAGGAGCAGGCTGAAGCGGATGTTGAGCAGAAAATGGAAATTCAGCCTGGAACCCACTTTTGCAAAGAAAGAGATGCAGTTTTTCTCCGAGGCCTTGAGGATGCGGAGGAGCTTTACAGCCTCGATGACTACATCTGTTGGACGGCGGCAATGTACAGTGGAGAAGAAGAACCCTCTGCAGATGATGAAGAAGAAGCAGTGGAGGTGGCGATGGAGGATGAGATTGACTTGTACTGGGAGATAGCTGTGGACGGGAACATTAGGCCAAGCAGCACGGATGGCGATAGGCAGCACATCTGCAGAGAGGTAATGGGTCGGTTGAGCTGTTTCAAAGAGCTTGAAAGGCTGATGGACATACAATGTGAGGGCGAAGCGGAAGAAGACTGGATTTATTGTGGCTGGAGGGTTCATGTCCCTTGCCATGAGCAAGACGAGGCTGCATCGTGGGAGAATGTGTCTGGTTTTGCTTCTCGTAGGGCTAGCCTGTCAACATGTGATGTCTGATGATGTGGTTCACTCTGTTTCTTCCATAATTTTTTATCATGAGTATCCCCCCCCCCCCCCCNGGCAATGAACCATGCGGGCAATTTCTAAGAAAGGCGTCAACTCTGATGCAAAGAGTTGCCCTTTTTTGGGAGTGATCTTGGCAGTTTCCACCATGGAAATGAACATTACTGGCAGCAGCAACAGCAGCAGTGTTGCCATCGCCGCTCCTGTCATTGTCGTAGTCGTCTGCATTGCAGTTGCCATCTCAGTGTCTTTCAATGTCACTGTTCCAATACATTCTTTGTCTCTCATTCATGGAAACATGACTCATAGCCCAGCTGGCAAGGTCACCAGGTTGCGTATAAGTTTTCTGAGAGATACATAAACTGGCCTCACTCTCGTTCCTGCCCCAAGTTCTTTGTCCCATAGTTTTAAGAACGACACTCTTTATCCCGTGTTTGAGCACATGGTTACATGGTCCTAAAAGGAGTACAGCCAAGGGCAAGCCTAACTGAAATTCCTGGGCTGGGACACTAATAGAAATGATGATATGTTTCTTCAAGAGAGAAGGGGTTCTCTCCTGTACGTGCAAGTAATACATACCGATGCCTGAAAGTGTGAGCCACACCCCTTGATGGGCGCACTTTTTGTAGGACATGGACAGCGACAGTTTTTACAAGAGAGTCTGTTTCTTGTGATTGTTTTTCCTTCAACTGTGGATCCACAGTCAATGGTTAGTGCAGTATTGGAAGGATTCAGATAATGTTTCATGACGACGGTGCGGCAAACTGGTCCTTGGATGAAATCCTTAGGGCCAATCAGCTGAGGCCCAAACTGGACAGGAAAACACAGACCTGACACTACCAGAGCAGCATCAGTGTGGGAGCCTGGACCATCTTAAAGAATGACTACAAGAATAGTAAAGAAAAGTTTAAGCCACCAGGTCCACAGTTTCTTTTCCCAAACCACCTTCATGGCCACGTTGGCCGGGTACCCACCAAAAAAAGATATTCCGTTATTCCCAAATGTGAAAGCTGCCACAACAGAGGAAGCCGCTCATGTAATGTTCTTTGGAAGAACAAATTGTTCATCCACTGTTACTCCTTTCAAAAGCATTACAGTGATCTTCGGCACCTGTCCATGCCCGTGCAAGACACTGATGGGTTTGGCAGCAAAGCAGGCACGAAGTGAGAGCATCGGGTGGGCAGGCCATCGCAGCCGTCATGGGCCCCAATCGCTACTAGCACGTTCAAAGCAACAGTTATTGGATGGATGGCAGGAAACTTCTTGGACTGTGGCATGGGACGACAAGGCAGCATGTGGTCAGGTACACTGCAGGACAGCAGCGCCGACAGAAGGACATCAAAAGCTGGGAAAGTGGCTACACGGTTGGGTGGACGGTGCATCGAATTCCTGAAGGGGGAAATGCTGGAAGAGAACAGGGCGGGATGGTGAAAAAAAATGGGATAGGGTTAAGCTCCATGTCGACTTCAACCTCCAACTTGAGGGGGTCGATTTGTACTTGCCAATTTGGTCCAAGTCGATTTCAATTTTGATCTGAATTGAACTTTGTAAATCAACCCAGGAAAGTGAAGAGCCCTTTTGTGGTTCAGGACGAGGAAAGTCAATCCCAGGTCATGAAAACAATGTGACAGGCGACGTTTTCGGTTCACAACCAGGCACCAAGCAAACTCCTTCTTGCCCTCAGAGGTTATTGATCCTCGGCACCGGTTCCTATTGGTTACATGCATTACATGTGTCCACTCAATGGATGGTACTCTGCCAGAGAAGCATCGAGAGACATGTTTAGGCATACGTTGGGTCTTGGATCCTCAAGTTGAGCGACACTTGTGATGCCGCGTCGTGAGTGGTGGCTTCGAGAAACTCCACTGAGAAGTTGGGGGATTTTCAGAATATCAAGATGAAGCTTTGTAAAAGTCCAACCCCATTGAGAAGTTGACCAAACAGTATCAAAACATCGATACGGTTTGTGAAATTTCTTTCGACCCTTCTAGAAAGTGATCGATCATGTCAGAACCTTCAGAAGTGGAACACTGAGGGCAAGTGGTCAAAATGACCTCAATAAAATGGTATAGAAATCCTGAGTTCAACGCGCGGTGGGCTATGAATGTGAAACAATGATATCCACTCATGGAGTTTAGGGTTTCGTGTACGTGTGGGACATGATACTTCCTCCCTTTTTTTGCCGCGATGTCCAGGCTCGTAAGTGGATACAGGTTGGTGACGCCTGTAAGCCGTCAATCAGATGATCTATGCCTCAGAGGTTGTTGGAGGGCTCCCAGGTGTTGCGTGTGGCATCGTAGTAGTGCCACTTGACCATATACTTGGTTTTTTATTCCACGCTCTCCATGTCCAAAGATGTCTTCAATGCTCAATGTACTCCGTATCCCCGTCCACTTGGATTGGAGGTGAAGGAGCACCGTCTCTGCCGGGGAAGTTCTCACTAGGTTCCTACTAGTGCTATAGCTTGATGACATGGAAGACTGGGTGGATCGTCATCTTTACAAGTAGGCAAAGTTGAGCAACAATTGGAAATTGCATTTACTTGACGGGCCAACCGTCGGGTTGCCAGATTCACAAAGTCTTGTCCACGGACTTTGATGGTTGCGGAGCGGATTAGGACGAGATCTCCAGCACAAATTACGTCGTCCCTGTGATGTCAATCTGCTACTTGCTTCATTGCTGCTTGCATCTTCATAAGGGTCTGGATTGTTTCCTCCCAAACACTGGAGAAGTCGCATCGGTGGGTGTTGACCGCGGGTATGATGCTCTGGCTTTGTAGCTCTGTCGGTGAGGCGGGAAGCTTGCCGTAAAACGCCTCAAACGGAATTTTATTTTTTGCGGTGGAAGTTGCGCAGTTGTATGCAAGACCGGCAGTTTTGCTGCCCAATCACTGCCGTGCGGCTTGCATAAGGTCTGGAGGAGTTTTTTTAGCATCTGATTGGTCCACTCAGTCTGCCCGTTGGTTTAAGAATCAAATGCTGTTGATAGCTGGATCCAACTGCCATAACACGTCATCAATTCACGCCAAAAACGGTTAGTGAAGCAGGCATCTCTATCGCTGATGATGGTATGTGGCACACTGTGTAGCCGTACTATTTGATTTAGAAACAGTTGTGCTACACATTCTATTCTACGGTGACGGTGGTCGGTGTCAGGATGATGTGTGACATTTTGGAGAATCTATCTACCACCACAAGGATAGCATAACATCCCTCTTGGGTGAAATGAAACCTGTCACAAAATCCATGTTGAATTCAACCAATGACTCCGTTGGAACAGGGAGTGGTTAGAGTAGTTTTGGTGGCCTCATGCGACCTGCTAAAAGGTGTCTCATGATTTGCACAATTATGCCACGTCGGTCCATATCCGGTCCTACCAGCAATGCTTTGCCAGCTTCTTGAGCGCGTTGTCCTCGCTGAAGTGTCCACCAAGATCTGTGTCATTGCAGTCCTCCAATAGCATCTGTTGAGTTTTCTAGTTTGGTTGTACGATGACATGGTGAGTGAATCACTGTCGCGAGTAGGGATCTTCAATTCGGAAAATGGCCTTGTTGTACCCGCCAAACCCCTTGTAACGCTTCTTGAGTAGCCTCATGAGATACGGAACTTGTTTGACAAGTAACGTGTTGATCTCGGCCATCAATTCTGGTCACAGACTCAGGGAATCCGCTAGATCTATTTTTGGAGGTCTGTACTCCATCTCGTAGTCAAGTTTGGACTCAAGGAACTCCATTCATTGAAGTTGTTCATGATTCAGATTTGGCAAAGTCTTGAGATATTTGAGTGTGTATGGTTGGTGCAGACGATACATTGTCGGCATTCCAATTGGCAAATTTTAAATGCACATGATAATGCAATCATCTATTTTTCTTGCATCGTGTAGTTGAGTTCCGGCTCGTTTAAGTTTTGCCGCACGTAACCCGTTCTTGCCTACTACCATTGTCTTGGAGGAGAACCTCTCCAATTGCTCAATCGGACGCGTCGGTGGCCATGACTTAGTCCACTGTTGGATCCGCCAATCGTAGGGTTGGCGCTGAGGTCAGAGCGTTTCTTGTTCACTATCTCCCCAACTCCACTTGGTGGTTTTGCGAGTGAGATCAGAGAGAGGCGTTGACACCACGGCCTACTCCTTTACGTATAGATGGTAGTAGCCATAGAATCCCAAGAACACATATGCGTCCCAGTCGTTGTTTGGCATCGGCCAAACAATGACTATCTCCGCTTTCTTTCGGTCAGTGGTGGTCTGTCCGCTGCCGATGAGGTGGCCCAAAAACTCTATCAAACACTGACAAAATGTTTTCTACGGAATTCCCGTCTTTGTAAAATCTCGAGAACATTTTGAAGGTGTCCATTATGCTCCTCCGGGATGCGGCTGTACACTAGGATTTCGTCAAGATACATGACGACAAACTCATCCAGGTACAGCTGGAAAATGTTCTCCATTACTTCCATACATGGTACGGGAGTATTTGAGAGTCCAAATGGCATAACCCAAAAACTCAAAATTCTAGTATCTAGTGCACTACACCGTACTCATAAACTGGACGCAGTCTGCTAGCCTCAACCGGATGGTGTAGGCACCAACTAGCGGGAATGGCGACCAAGGGGAGGCCGGTGCACACCTTCCCGGGTTTGCGGAAGCGTAGGGTTATCTTGAGGGAGCACAGAAACACGTGTGACACAGCGGGAGTAAACTATACTTGTTATGCAAGTGTCAACATACAAGACTATATGTACATGATGACACATCCTAGGCGGCCCGAGGTCGCCGAGCCGTACGCGGCTCTGTATGGGCCTGGGATGAGCTTTATTGCCTCAGTATCATGTAGATCATCTTCCCAGTTTTCCAACGCACCAAGAATTGTGTTATTCTGTGGAGGAACGGCCAAGATATGGCCTTTTTTGTGAACCACGGCAATCTGCCACTGGCAGCACCACTTGCGGCGGTGACGGCCGCCCAAAGCGCCCTTGGCCCTCAATGATCCTTGATTCATTGACTAACCGGGTCCCAAGGTGCACTTTGGCCTTATTGGGTCTTCTGAGGGTCGAGCCTTGGTCCTTGGGGATGAATTCCTGTCACCTGTTTTCCCCTCGGCCGGTCCAACCTTCGGCCAGGCGTAACTTCCTCAATTCTTGATGGAACGACCACGTTCTTGGGTCGATCTCACATATTTTTTTCTGTAGATTCCAAATCTATAGTCAGATTACACATTCAAGGAGGCTTCAACCCGTGATCAGTGCCGTTGGCACTGTCCGGCTTACACTACCCCCCTTTTAGGAGTGAGCCGTTCTGGTTCGCTTTTGCGAAATAGCCCCTCCACTTGACCAGGTACTCCCATCCACGGCCATGACACCGGTGGTCAAGGATGGCCTCCACCTCAAACTCTTGCTTGCCCTCGATCACCTCCGGAGGGGGAGGCTCACAACTGCGGCCAGGAAAATGCTCGGCCGGATCATGGTAGAGCTTGAGTTTGGAGATATGGAACACGTCGTGGACAGGCATGGAACGCAGAATAGTCAACAACGCCACCATGGGTGTCAGGATTTCAAGCACCTCGAACGGACCAAACCACCGGGATTTCAACTTGTCCTACCGGACCCCGCAAAGCTTGACGTGCGCGCTGTTCAGAAGCAGGCAATCACCGACCCTGAACGTTGGGTCTGTGCGTCGGCGGTCCACTTGCGTTTTCTGCTACTTTTGCACCTTGGCCAATTCATGCCACGTCACAATCCAAATCTATTTGAGTTCACGTGTGGTAGACTCCACCATGGGCTGGTTGCTTACAAAATGCAAACTGAGGGGGGTGGCGGGCACCGTCCTGTTCACCACCTCAAATGGATGCTTGCCGGTGGAGGCGGACGTGGAAGAGTTGTACGCCAGTTCAGCGACTTGCAACCGCTAGTCCCACGCCTCTCATCCAGATCACCCACTGTACAGAGGAGCTGCTCCAGCGTCTGGTTCGTCTGCTCCGTTTGTCAGTCAGTTTGGGGGTGAAAACTGGTTGACAGCGGTACCTTGCTGCCGTACCGCTCCATGAATTCTCGCCAGAATTTGCTCATGGAGCGTGGGTCACGGTCGCTCACGATGGACCGCGGCACGCCATGGAGAAGCACTACGTGCTTGAGGAACAGCCGAGCCGTGCCTTCCGCGCTCACCATATCACGTGTTGCAATGAAGTGCAACATCTTAATGAAGTGATCCACCACCACCAACACTGCATTGTGGCCTGCCACTGTCGTAAGCAAACCCGTGATGAAATCCATGGAGATTTCTTGCCACGGCTGCTCGGGGTCTTTGTCCTCCGTGCCTTGTGGCATTGGCACATGTCACAACTCCGGCAGAATTCAGCCACCTCTGATGACATGGTGGGCCACCAAAAGAAGCGAGCCACTGTCTTTAATGTCTTGTCGGCAGAGAAGTGACCGCTCGGGCCACTATCATGGCACTCCTTCAAAATCAGCTGCCGAAGCGAAGGCACCACAAGAACCAACTCCTATTGCGTGCCGCGCCGTCGCCAATACGGCGCCTCGAAGAAAAATCCCCGAGCATCATATTCTCCATGTGCCTCATATCCCTCCGTGAAGAGCTTCACAAGGAAGGCATCCTCGTGGATGGTGAGAGACGCAACCCGCATCATCAGGTCCAGTCGCCGTGAGAGTGCGTTGGCTGGATTGATGCAACCCGGCCGGTACACGATCTCGTAGTCGATGTGCGACTCGAGGTATTCCACCCAACGCGCTTGGCACTGACTCAGGTTCGGCTGCGTCTTGAAGTATCCCAATGCGTTGTGGTCGGTGTAGACTGCGCATTTCCGCGCCTTGAGGTAGCACTACCAGTTCTTGAAGGCTAAGACCAGGACAAGCATCTCTTTGTCATGGGTGGGGTAGTTCAGCTCCGCCCGGTGCAACTAACGCGAGTAGTAGGCGACCGGCTGCGACCCGTTGCCAAAGTCCTACAAAAGGATTCCACCAATTGCCAGGTCCGATGCATCCGCCGCCATTTTAAACTCACGGCCGCTTTTGGCCAAGTTCAAGGCCGGCGTGGAGGTCAGAGCCCTTTTGAGATTCTCAAAGGCTTCTTGTTCGCTAACTCCCCAACTCCACTTGCGTTCCTTGCAAGTGAGATTGGAGAGGGCCTTGACACTCCCGCATAGCCAAGGATAAATCTGCGGTAGTAGTTGCAAGAACCAAGGAACATGTACACATCATGCATACAATGCAGTTTTCGCCACTCTTGCACGGCCGACACCTTGCGCGGGTCCATGGGAATCTGTCCATTGCCAATTATGTGTCCAAGGACTTCAAATTTCCCCACCGTGAATTCACACATACTGAGCTTTGCAAAAAACACAATCTTCCTCAAATCTCGAGGACCTTCTTCACACGCTCCTCATACTCCTCCGCCGTCCTGCTATACACCAAGATGTCGTCAAGGTACACCACCACGAAGTCATCCAAGGACGGCCTGAAGATGTTGTTCATCGCTGCCATGAAGGTGACCAGTGCATTCGTCAACCCGAAAGGCATCACAAGAAACTCGTACGGAAGGCCGTTTTTTTCACAATATCTGGTGTGATGCGGATGTGGTGGTAGCCGGAACGGAGGTCGATCTTTGTGAAGAAGCGAGCCGGACGGAGCTGATCAAAAATCTCCTCGGCTTGTGGAAGCGGGTACCGGTTCTTGATGGTCAACTCATTCAACGCCCGGTAGTCCACGCACATGCGCATCTCCCCTGTCTTTTTCTTCACAAACAAGACAGGTGCAGTGTAAGGAGACAAGGATGGGCGGATGAAGCCCTACTCCGTCATCTCGGTTAGCTACTTCTTGAGCTCTTGTAGCTGCACATCGCTCACGCAGTATGTTGCACAAACAAGCGGGCGTGCTCCAGGTTTGAGGTCAATGCGATGGTCCACGTCCCGCTTTGGTGGCAAACCCACCGGAAGGGTGTCGGGGAATACGTCCGGGAACTATGTACACACCTTCTAAAGCCCCTCGGGTACCGCGGAAAACTTTCCTTGGACCCCCGGCTGCTCACGAGTCGCCCCGTGCGCCACAGTAGGTGCCACATCCTCTGGTTTGCCAAAATCTTCCTCCACGAATCTCATGAACACTAGAAAACTCTACTCCTTTTTTCGAATCGCACACTTGAGTTATACCAAGTTCAGCATCAACGGTGCTGATTCCTCCTTGCAAGACACCGACTGCTGCGGCGCTTCCTCCCCGCAAGTCTCCTCCTCCGTGGCCTCTTCCTCGGAGCACGTAGGCAGAGGATACTCCTTGTCTCCGAGATTGACTGAGACGGTGCGCGCCTCCCAATTGACGACGGGGTTATACTTGTGGAGGAAGTCACGACCGAGGATCACATCGTAATCCTTCATGGGGCACACCAGGTACAACGTCGTTATGCAAGGCTTCCCCACTCAAATGGAGAGGGGACGGGTTAGGTACCCCACTTCAGTCGTGCCGTCCACTTGGTTAGCGGTTTGCTTCTTGCTCATGAGCGCAAGGCCCCACTTCCAAGCGCACTCCATGCTCACAAAACTGTGGCTCCCGCCACAATCCATCAGACTCCCCACCTTCCCCTTGACGCCTTTCACTCGTGCCTCCAAGAGAAGTGCTGGCTGCTCCACCTCATGCCCCGCGTCCCATGCCTTGAACACCGAAATCCCCTTGATTGCCACAAGGCGCTCGAGTGGACGGTCAACTGGCGGTTTGGGCTGAGAGGAGCCAGGAGTAACGCCATCTACTCCCGGCTCTCCTTGTTTCTCAACTCCTTTGTTGCTTTCTCTGCTTCCTTCGTGGCTTGATTCCCCTTTCCTTGCCGCTTACCCTTGCCTTCGCACTTCTTTGGATTCCGCCAATCAAGCGCAATGTGGCCAGGCTTGCCACAATTGTAGCATTTACACTGTTGCAATGCTCCAATATTCATGGGCGTGTTGTTGCTCTCAGCCTGCTTGCCGTAACCACCAGCAAAAGAGTTGAGGCTGTTGGCATGAGCCTGCGTTACGCACGATTCATACTGCTCTGCTACTCCGATCACATCCAGCAGGTTGTCGTTGAGGTCATGCATTACCGTCACAGCTCGGGCGTCTTTCATGAGGCCATTGCTGTAGTGGAAGCATAATTCATGGGAGTCCAAGCCACAGTTGGTGACAATCTCACGAAACCTGTAGTTGTGTTTGGCAATGCTGCCAGTTTGGTGAAGCCGACGCAGCTTGGTACGCGCGTTGTTCCTCACGTCACCCACTGTGAAGTGCTTGATGAACGACTCCGTGAACTCCTTCCAAGAGGTTGGCCATTTGAGGGTAGGATCGACACTGTTGCGGGTTGGAGCCGATGGGGTTCAGATTCCAGTCGCAGCCGCAATGCCGGCGACCATTGCTGCTCCATTCCCGTGTGGATTGGACCGCATTACATTGGCCGACCAATCCAACAATGCCCCTCTAAACAGGGTCACGGCATAGTCACGGCGTGCCTTGTACCTTGAGGCATCAACACCGATGGTGGTGAAGTACAATTCTAGTCCAAATATCCAAGAGTGTGGAGCTGGCCCATCCTTCTTGGATGGGTCGAATGGCTCCGGCTTGGGCGAGCTCGGGACACCCATCGCAGGAACGTCTGCAGTGGCAACTGCCACTGGTGTTGTCACTGGACGCTTTGCAAGCTCTTGATTGAAGTACATGTTTTGCTTCTCCAACAGGTCCATCTTGGCCTGTATGTTGGCGAGCAACTTCTGCAACGCTGCGTTTGCTGTTACTTCAACTTGTGCGTCAAACGCCGCGGCCAACGAGTACGTGCTGGATGAAGCCATCTCAACGTCCGGCACAACTTCTTCCTCAACGTTCCTCTGTTACCGCCTTGTCACCGGAGTGCATGGTTGGCCTTGAGCACGGATTCGCCAAAGAGACAAGATGCATGCTGGTCTACACTGACCAGAAGAGGTTGCCACGTATATGGTTGTACCCCTGAGCCAAGGGTGGCTCTAATACCAAGTGTAAACCGGGCGCAGTGTGCTAGCCTCAACCGGATGGTGTAGGCATCAACCGGCGGCAACAGCGACCAAGAGGAGACCGGTGCACACCTTCCCAGGTTTACAGAAGCATAGGGTTGTCTTGGGGTAGCACGGAAACACGTGGGGCACAGTGGGAGTAAACTGTACTTGTTATTCAAATGTCAACATACAGGATTATATGTACATGATGACACATCCTAGGCGACCCGAGGTCGCCGAGCCGTGCGTGGCTCTGTATGGGCCTGGGATGAGTAGTTTCAATCAACATCACATAGCTCATCTTGCCAGCTTTCCATCGCACCAAGAATCGCGTTATTCCTTGGAGGAACGGCCAAGATATGGCCGTTTCCGTGACCACGGCAATCTGCAGCTGGCAGCACCACTAGCGGCGGTGACGGCCGCCTGAAGCACCCTTTCTGGCAATAACACATCGGGGCACCGTTCCGAAGTGCCCTTGGCCCTCAATAATCCTTGATTCATTGACTAACTGGGCCCCAAGGCGCGCTTCGGCCTTGTTGGGTATTCCGAGGGTCGAGCCTCGGTCCTTGGGGATGAATTCCTGTCACCTGTTTTCCCCTCGGCCGGTCCAACATTTGGCCGGGCGTAGCTTCCTCAATTCTTGATGGATTGACTCCACACGGTTCTTGGGTTGATCTCGCATGGGTTTTCTTGTAGATTCCAAATATACAGTCATGTTACACATTCAAGGAAGCCTCAAGCCGTGATCAGTGCCGTTGGCACTGTCCGGCTTATTGTATTCTAGATGTCCTTATATGGAACCGATGATAGCCGGTGCATAGGTCAATTTTGTTGAAAATCCCGGCCCTCAGAGTTGGTCCAAAATTCCATTTTACTCACAAGAGGGGATTGCGGTTCTTGATGGTGATGACGTTCAAGGCCCTGCATTCCATGCTCATACGCATCTAGCCTGTTTTCATATTCTTATGAAAAAAATAGAGGTACCATGTAGGGTGACGTGGATGGCTTCATAATCCCCAAACGGAGCATCTTGTCCATCCAATTCTAGACTTTGGACGGCTCATGGCCGCTGATCCGATACGTTCTCTTGACAGTTGGTTAGCTTCCCGGCTTCAGGTCTATCTGGTGGTCGACGCTTCATTCCAGAGATTATTCTTGAGGTAGTTCGTTGGGAAAAACTCCTTCCAACTCGTTGACGATCGATGCAAACTCCTCCCGAACCGCTGCAAACTTGTCAGTTTTTGAGGTCTATGTGATTACGTCTAGTGCTATAATCTCTTCCATTTCCCATGTTTCCAGGTAGAAGAACCACGCTATTCTCCTGTGTCGCAGATATTCTTTGGCCACGTCCAACGATATCAGCTATCATTTTATGAATGTTGCAAATTCCTTTGCTTCTTCCACCTCTGCTGCTTCAAGGAACCGTCACTGCATCTTAGGTCGCTCAATCAAAGACAGGTGTCGTTTTCTGCCATTAATGCTGACATAGACTGCGCCACTGCTACAATCCAACTGTGGATCATGTGCGTACAAGATGAGGCTCCGTCAATTGCGACTTCCCTCTGTCGTGACATGGATTGTGGCCTTAGGGTCGCCAGCTGTTGGAATCCTATATCTGAGCATTGAAGGTGGTGCTGTTGATATGGTCGACTGCTCTAGTCATTCATGGAAGGCCATCTTGGATGCTGAATATGGAAAACACTTGCCTGATGTTGCATTTGAGACCTTCGTCATAGTACAAACAGAGTTCTTTGAAAGCGAGGTCACTGTTGGTGATGATTTCACAAAAACGCTGGGTGTACTCTACCAAGCTGGACTATTGACGCAGGCGTTAGATCTTGTGCCGTGCGTCGGACATCTTCTTCATTTTCCTCAAGCATGCAAGTATGGCGTGCAGAAATTCCATCTTGCTTTATGGTTAATTCAGTGAGTTGTGCCATGTTGGATTGACCTGCCGAGAGGTGAAACGCCTACTATCGATGATGTGAGAGATGTTTCATGAGCTGTTGATGGAGTTCTGCTGGTCTCCTACTGCCGTTGCTTGGTCTTTAGATCAGATCACCAGCTTAAAGCGGTTCCAAGAAAAAGCAAGGCCATGAGGGATATTTTTTTTTTTTTTTTGTTGACCCCAACAATGTTGAAGTACACTGCACAACTCGTCAGACACATCCTGACTGCCGTGTTGAATGGTATGCACCTTGTCAACTGGCTAGCTGGCTGGCTGGCTGGGTGCACGGACAGAAAAGATATGCACTGCTCTATGGATTATGTCCCCTTGGTTTGTTCTGAGATAGGCCATAATGCACTACCCGTAATGGGTATGTCACCGGGAGATCATCATAGGAAACACACTTTTCTGGCCAAGTTGCAACAGGCACCAGAGCTCATTGGTTGAGGGTTCAAATCCCGCGACGGCTGCATTTTTCTTTGTGGCCCAGAATGGGACTGGAAGCTTCTAGGAAGCTTACTAGAGCCTGACTTGAGGATGATACTTGGCGGTCTCAGGATGCGCCAAGAAGGACTGTAGGTTAAGATTGGATCCTGTGGAGCCACTGCGAGTAGAAGAATTAGCAAAGCTCTACATGTACGAAAGCTTGTACCCTGCATGCATCCATTTACAGTTCTTTCTTTTGAGACTCCTCACTGAGTTTCCAACCAATAGTAGACACTAATGACCTCCGTGTAGACTTTGTAAGGTTGCAAACTGGATGAACCTAAAGTGTGGATCCCGCGTTTGAGGATGATGTGTTATCTTGGTTGCAATACCAATAGCGGTCGGCGGCCTTTCATGCCGGGACCTGTTTTCTAGACCTTTTCTATCCTGCACATTGACACGTCGGTCCCTTGGAGTTCACGAGATCAAATGTTTTTGGAATTACTGGTCAGATTAGGGAAGTGCATAAGAGTTGAAGGTTACTCTACGTGGGTAGTCCTTCCGACGTGCACGCATTTTGAAGCTCCTCGAATGGAGTTGAATTTTTTGAGCAGATGGGTGTTGAGGCTCTTGAGACCTGATGGCTTCTGGTACAGGTTTTCATTAATGCAAATCGATTGGTCGGTACCTCCAACTGTGCCAGGTGTCGTCTTGACAGGCGACAACGGAGGCACAGATCTCACCAAGTCCAAGGGGTCCATCACCCGGTTGGCCATCGGGATCACCGGTGCTACACCATTCATTGGGAAATTTTTCGCTAGTGCCTCGTTTGCATGGAGAGTGTTGTTGACCACATGCTGCTGATCCTTCATCATCGGAGTCTTTGTTGGTTACTACTGCTTTGCGCCCGGTGTGCTCTCTCTGTTCATTGTTGTCGTCCCGAGGACTGTGAGCTTCAAGAAACTCATCCTGATGTACACAAATTCCTAAACTCCAAAAGTGGGATGTCTGTCCTTCATTCATGGCCCACCGCGCGTTGACCTCAGGATTTTAACACCGTTTGGCCAAGGGCATATTGGCCACCTGTCCCGACCTTCGGTGTTTTTCTTCCAACGCATCTGACATGTTCATCCACTTTCCAGAAATATCGACAAACGTGTTGTTAACTATATTGGTGTTTCGATACTGTTCGGTCAAATTCTTGATGGCGCTAGATGTTTGTATGTTTGGAACTCGATATTCTTAAAATTCCTTGACATCGCAGTGGAGTTTCTCGAAGCAACGACTCAGGATGCGACGTCGCACGCGTCACTTTGCATGAGCACCGAAGACCCAACATATGCCTCATTGTGATTCTCGTCACTGCAATATGTGCTTGAATTGTTTGACACTTGTCATTGAAGTACACTCAATGCTTTATACAAATAGTTCATTTATCACAATTCCTTAAATCGTCTCCTTTTATACACTTCATCATTGTGAGCTACCAACATTCCGTTCGGCGTAACACTTGGTATCAAAGCGCAGTGACACCAAAGGGGTAGCCGACAAGGCGACAACCTCGCACGAGTCTTCAGCACATCTTTACCGTTCAGGAGTTCGCAGACCTTGCTACAACAAAGGTGAGCAGAGTGAGTGTATCCAAAGATGAGCAGTAGTGTCGAGTCAAGACTCCAATGATGGAGGATCAGCAGCATGCGGCTAATGATGCTCTCCAAGCAAACCAGGCAGTAGTGGGCAACTTTTACGGTCAATGGTACAGCACCAACGATCCCAACAGCAAGCCTGGTGACAAATCCTTCGGGCTCAGTGAATCCTTCAACTCCGTCGTTGACCGCCAAATCTACACCTCACATGACAGAAGGCAACGAACGAAAAGCTCGTATCAATGACGATCTGTTTCAGATGTTGTCAAAATCCGAGAGCATCAACACCCATCTGGTCCAACAACTTCACGCAACGATAGTGGAGAAACAAAATTTGTGCGCGCGGGAAGAAGTGTTTATCGAGACAATTCTTCTTCTCTCGAGTGAACCCCAAACTCGATCGGCACTTCTGGAACCGTTTGATTTTACGAATTCAAAGGGACTCACAGTCAAGAAATGGCTGATGAATTTGGAGGTGTACTTCACTGCTACTCGGGCCAAAAACAAAACAATGAGAATCAACCTCGTGGCCTTGCCTTTACATGGTACGACTATGTATTGGTGGTCTGATCAAAAGACCATTCAACAGCAGTAGGAGACAAGTGGAGCTGGATGCATGACTTACGCGACTGCTCTCACATCGTTGAGAGCAGGTAATCTACCTCTCAAGAAGATCAATCTGAAGTGGCATGACTCTCTGACTCCACCAGAAAACTGGATAGAATTCACGCGCATCATATTTGCAAGCTTTGGAAAAATGAAAAATAAGTCTGATGCACGATACAGGCTTCAACGCCTAATTCAACAGTCCAGCGTGACAGATTACACTCAAAATTTGTGCGCAGTTATCACCGGGAGTGACCTCGCCCCCAAAGAACTCTATTTTTACTACAACAACGGCCTCAAACGCGACCTTCAACGAGCATCTGCCACATTCGTCATCTAAGATAGTTTTCAGCAAATAATCACATCAGCCAATCGCATCAACAGCGTCGTCGACAATTCTCGGATGCGGGAATTCAATGACTGGCAACTCAAAGGCCACAATTCCTATTGTGGCGGTCAGAAGTCACAATCGGCAAAAACCGCGTCTCTGTTGGAGATTGACACTGTCGATCAACGCAATCAACGGCTCTGCAGGATTTGCAGAAAGCGAGACTGTCAAAAACGGGGGCAACAGGCCAAAAAGGGGAGGAAGTCGAAGAGAAAGAACGAGGAGTTGGGAAGCTACAAAAGACAAGAATAGATGGCGTAACTCTTGTCCGGTTAGAAAACTCTGTGCCGACAAATCGCCCATCCGAGCGGCTCACATCACTCCAGACCAGGGTTCCTGAGATTACAAAGTTTAACAAGGGATACGAGGACGTCCAACCGATGATACTGCTATGGGTGCAACCGAGGGATTGTTAAAGTCGCACAATGGTTTTGGCATTACTAGATAGAGCATTTTCTTACAGCTTTGTAAGCAATGACATGGTTCAAAAACTGGATTTGCAGACTGAACCAAGGGTGTTTGGGGAAAAATTCGTTGATGGTCGACTATAGATCCGTCAAATTTGTGAGCCTCTCTGACTACAAATTAGAGATCTACACGACGTAACAGTCTACAGGAATTGTCCAATGATCAACCATAAAATCGTCCTCGAGTGAGATTTCCTGTACCAACACAATTTGCAGGTAGACTGGAAAGGGGGAGAAGTCTACATCATCATTGATGACAAAATACAGCACTTGTATCTCAACAAGCAATCCACAACTTTATGACAGTTACAGAAAGCAGGAGAGGTGGAAAAAGCAGAGGAGGTTGTAGCACTCGTAAAAAACCAACCAGTTTTGTTGGACGTGTCCAAGAGATATCTGTGTTGCAGAGCACAACCATGGCTAGTCCATGTGGAGACCAGACAAGTGGAAAAATCAAAGCAGCAAAAGCATCTACATCGGCCTCAACACATGACAAGTTTGCAAAAGTCCCGAAGGAATTTGCACCACTTGTCAAGGAGTTTGAAGGGGTTTCTCTTGACGAGCTGTCCCAAGAGTTACCTCCGCAAAGAATTGTCGATAGACCTGAAGCCGGGCAGCAGACTAATGGTGAAAGAGAACAATTGGATGAGAGACCATGACCTGACCAAGCTAAAAAAACACCTGAACGAGAAGCTCGGTCAGGGGTTCATCTCAGCATCCACGTCACCCTATGCTGCACTTGTACTTTTTTATGAAGAAGAGAACTGGAGAGATGCAGATGTGCGTGGACTACCAAGTGTTGCAAAACATCACAATTAAGAATCACTACGCCTTTCCAAAATCAGACAAACTTTTTTACAAATTCCGCAAGGCATGAAGTTTCACCAAAATCAACCTACGTAGTGGCTTTCATCATATCCGTGTATCTGAGAAGGACTCCAAGAAGATGGCGTTCCACACCAAATATGGATGCTTTGAGTTCATTATTACAACGTTTAAATGCACAATGCCCTCGCAACATTTCTCACGGCAATTAACAACATTTTTTGTCGTACCTCGTTGACTTTATCGTTGTATACCTCAACCACACCCTGGTGTAACCACACCTCGGAGGAGCACAAGGGACATCTGTGAAAACTATTGACAATTTAGAAAGAGAGATATTCTACAAAAAAACTCCAAATGTGACTTCGGTCACCATTCGATTGAGTTCTTGGGCCTCGTCATTGACTGTGGACGAATCACCATGGACCTAAACAAATTGAAGGCAGTCGCTGATTGGCCAACTCCGACTAACGTTCGAGACGTCCAAGTGTTCTTTAGATCCTACAACTACTACCATCGATTCGTAAAAGAATACGCCTGAGTGCCAGCGCCTCTCTTTGATCTCACTTGTAAAACCACCAGGTGTAGTTTGGGGGACAGCAAACAAGAACTGTTTAGCTTTTTCAGATTCGCTTTGACCTTGGTGAAAGCCCTACAATTGGTGGATCCAATGGTGGACTATGTCGTGGTCACCGGTGCGTCCAATCAGGCTATCAGAGTTTATCTCTTGCAAGACAACGTCGGTGGAGAACAACCGGTCGTATACATGTTCCAAAAACTTCGTGCACGACTATGCAAAGTACAAAAAAGAAATACTCGCAGTTCTTCACGCGTTCAAGACATAGTGATGATACTTGAAATGCCGGCAATCCATCGTCCAGACTGACCACCATATGCTCAAACATCTAAAGACTCAGCCAAATCTAAGCTGTCAACAAGATCGATAGAGGGATTTCTTTGAGTCCGGCTTCCACTACAACATCGAGTACCAAATTGGGAATTCAAATCCAGCGGATGCTCTAAGTCAGCGACAAGAATTCATGGCCAAGATCAAATGAGACTCAAACCTCACAAGGTTTTTTGCAAAGAATTATGTGGAGTTGGCGGGCATGAAAAAACCAAGTTTTGGTTGGACGAACCTACTTGTAACGGTGGTTCACTCGCAAGGTCGTCATACCACCAAAAACGAGTTCTGACGAATGTTATTGTTGGAGTGCCACGACACAGGTCCAAGTGGACACTTCGGCGAGGACAAGACGCTCAAAAAGCTGGCAAAGTATTACTGGTAGGATAAGATGCAGACCAACATGGCAGCCTTCTGCAAATCATAAGACACCTGTCAACGGCATAATTCTCGTTCCACGAGGCCAACTGTTCTACTCCAATATCTCCCTGTTCTAGTGAAGCCGTGGGTTGACATCAACATGGACTTCGTAACCGGGTTCCCTGTCACCCCGAGGAATATGACACAATGCTCATGGCGGTGTAAAGATTTTCAGTTTTTCACACTTCATCCTGACGACAACCACCGTCACCTTTGATGATACAACACATCTGTAAGTTATAGAAGTTGTCATTCGTGCAGCTACACAATGTGCCACATACCATCATCAATGCCAGAGACGGTCATTTCACCAGCTGTTTTTGGCGCAAACTAAGAACGCGTTATGGCAGTCACATCCAACTATCAATGATGTTCCATCCTCAAACGCACGGGCAGACCAAGCGAACCAATCAGACGCTTGAAGGACACCTCCGCACATTATGTGAACCACACGGCACTGACTGGGAAACAAAATTACCGACAGATGAACTCGCATGCAACTCCACAACCTCTAGCAGGTGAATTTTTGTTCAAAGTGGTTTACGGAAAACTTCCCGCAACACCGGCATGGCTCCAATGGCAAAGCAACATTCTTGCGGTTGACATCCACCGACGAGACTTCACCAGCATTTAGGAGGAAACACATCAGACTCTCACGAAGACACGGAAATCTAAGAAGTGAGCAACTGGCTGACATCGCAACAATGACGTGTTCAGTAGTAGCGATCGCGTCCTATTGAGCTTGGCAACGATCATCTCTGTGGACAAGAGTTCACAAAGCTCAAACCTCGATGGTTGGAACCTTATCAGATCGAGTGAATGCAAGCTCTTGTCATCGTTCCACTTTGCCTACCAGACAGCATGGCAATCCGCCTTGTCTTCCATATTAGCAAGCTCAATCACAACTCGGACCCCGTCCAAAGCTATCTGGGCCGAGGCCTTTCTCCTCCGCCTCCTATCCAAGTAAATGGGGATACAAAGTACATGATTGAAGACATCCTCGGAAATCAACACCATGGAGAAAACAACAAAGTATCTACTCAAGTGGCAGAGCTACAACGATGTTTTGCACATCCCCTAAGAGGTCAATTATCTGATCGATGGCTCTTATCGTCTTCACCAATCCAGGTCTCCTCACGCGCCGGGACGTCACACCAGAAAGAGGGGGGTAATACCTTCCTGGCATACACGAGTCACTAAACTTCGCGTGTGGGCATTTTTTTCCTTACATTCATGGCCCATCGTGCATCAGCCTCAGGATTGTTATGCTATTCGACCAAAGGCATTTTTGCCATTTTCCCCGGCCTCTAGCGTTTTGCTTGCGACGCATCCGATATGTTTGCCCACTTTCCATAAGGGCCAACAGAAGCATTGTGAACTCTATCAATGTTTCGATACTGTTTGCTGGACTTCTTGATGGCGTTTGACTTTCATTAAACCCTTCCTTGACTTCTTAGCAGAGTTTCTTGAAGCGACCACTCATGACGCGACTGCGCACGCGTTGCTCGGTCTGACCGTGGAAGATTGAACATATGCCTCATTGTGATTGTTTTCATTGGGTACATGTGCTTGACTTGTTCAACACTTGTCATTCAAGTATAGTTACTGCAAAGTAAAAACTATTCATTTGTCTTAGTTCCCTGAATCGTCTTCCGCTTCTCACCTAGTCTTACGAGTTACCCACGTTCTGCTCACTTTATCGCGCTCGTCGTAACAGATAGTGGCTGAATGGAGTAATGAAAGAAGCGCAATAGCCAGGATGTCCACACACCCAAGAGTTGACCGTGCCATATCCACTAGTGAATCTTCACGTGCCATATCCAGCACTTTAATAAATTACGATGAGGTATCAATCTCATTCGTTATATTCGATTAACGGCATGTGTCGTTGTTTGAGCATAGAGGGTCATGTGGCTATCACTCAATCGCAACTCTTGTTCCCTCGCGGGTTTGCGTTCGATCGATGATCCCCTTTTTCTTCGACGTGCGAACCCTCTATTAAGATTTAGAGTTTCTATGTTATGCACAGGCGAAGCCCCCGCAAAACATAAAATCTTACGTCTCCTATTTCATATTTTCATTCTTTTTTTCACGATACGCAAACCCCCCTGGTTTTTTAGGAAACTAATGTAGACCCATCCCCGAATGACATTCGGCATTGAGGGTTTTCATTTTTGCGCAGACACCTGCTTGGCCTTGTTGTGGCGCGGCCTAGCAGATTCTCTTTCAATGCATGGGGTGTCTTGGACCACCCACACAAACCCAACGCAAAACCCTCCCTCGAGCAATCAAATGGGGGTTTGTGATTGTTCGAGTAGACTGATGAGGTCAACACCCCGACGATGCACTTCCAGCAGCGTCGACAGGTGTTCGCGCAATTTGTTTCTTGATACCTCGTTGCTTTTTCAAGAACTTTTAATTTTTCCTTTTGAATGTGCTAAGTGGTGGATATGGCGTTCTTACAGAGTTGTTACTGGATGTATCAAATCTGTGGATATATGGCAACTTTACCGAAATGAAAGTGACCATTTTTCATCTGTGCGTATGTTGAGGCTAGATCATTGGATACTGAATTATGCGACTGCGGAACGCGACTCCTGTCTCTGCTCCCCATGCCGGAATCGCGGGCACACGGGTTCTGCGCGGCGTCGTGCGTGCCCAGCCCTGGGCTTGCCCGTAAACTATCCTTCGGTGAAACGAATCATCCAGCACCAGTAAACTATCCTTCGGCCGCACACTAGGGGAGCCGCAGGGAAATCCTTGGGTTCCATCAGTCCTCTCTCTCCTCCGTGTCCAGGAATCAGGGATGGCAGCATGTGCACCCCTTGGCCGTCACTGTCGGGGTCACAGCATCAAAAAGAGCCATAAACCACGACGTCAGGTGGTCCCGGACACGTCAGATAGAGCGGCGCACAAGATTCCTGGTCACCTTTGTCAGGGTGGGTTCTCTTCCACTGCACCTAGGAGTGCTTCAAGAGCATGTGCTTTACGCCCCGTCGATGGCGGCCACCTTTGCCCGCCGTTGCGACTGCGTGCAAGATAATCAGTTCATTGCTTTGAACTTCAAAGCAATGAATGAGCTGTTTGCACTATCAAACAGTTCGAGAGAGCGTCACCAACCATCGCAAAGTTTTCTGAATGCGAATCGAATAGCACACGTGATAGTGTTCCTTCCCAGCCACGATGAACATTGCTTCAGGCGACAAATGAACGGCATCTGAGAACACCAGATGATCCAAGCGTCCGTGGATTGAAAGGGCGTCAACCTCAATCATCCCTTTTTTTTCCTTTCGGATTTTTTTTTCAATGTTTCATCTTTAGAACGGGAAAAAAAAGACTTGGAACGAAGCAAACCGGAGTGCAAGATCCAGTAGCATCTCACAACCGTCGCCGACAAAAGCGGGGCCTTCGATACGGCCCTTTTCATCCGATATGGCACAGCAGCGACATCAGTGGGACAGCGCTGTCCCATTGATGGCTACTCTCTTCCTCCACTCCAACGACGGGTTTGGTCCCCGACGACAGCGGCGGAAGCCTCCGTTGCCATCTCCAAAGCTTGCCAAGACGTCCTACAACACACAATCAGTGCAACGATTTGTCAGCTCTCGTCAGTGTGGAGAATACACCACATTCCAACAACGATTCTGAGCAGCCACGCTTCGTTTTGCACGAATCTCAGCAGCACTATGGCCCTTTCGTCACCATTCCTCACGTCGGAAGCGACACCAGCATCACCAGGCGGCAGCGTTCAGGACGATTCTTCCCAGAGTGCCACCGACAGTGGAATGTCGTCCTACGCCCAAGACGGTGTGACACGAGGACTGCCGAAGTGCGACAAACAGGTATGGCACTTCTCCAAGGATCTCCCCTCTCTTTCAGATGCCAGCACCAGCATCCGCACCCACTTCCATNCTAATGTGTGCTGCTTTTCAGACAGCCTGTCTGGAACATGGCACCCTCCAGATGATGAAGAATGTACCTCCTAGGTTAAGGAATGTTCTGCCAGGTCATATGTGCGTCAGTGACGCAGCGTCACAGACTGTGACGCACATACTGTGACTCACAGTAAGCAACGAAGCATCCGACGCCACTTGTCAGTGACATCTTCATGCTTCGGATACACAGAGGGAGAAAACAAGTCTAGCTCAAACACTTTCTACTTGCGAGTCGTGCGTCTTGTCACTTCCTATGAACTGTTTCGCGCTTTATGTGCGGCTGCATCTTGTCTATCCGCTTTGTCTCACGTCTTGCTCACCTCCTCCCCTCTTCTATCACTCCGTTTGCAGGCCAACAGGTTGACACGACCAAATCATCGCTTTCGACGGCCTGCACTGCCTTGAAGGTGGAACCCGAACACTTTCACCGGCTGGAGCAGGAGGAGGTTTGCCTGCGTATTGAGGAGGAGAAGAAGAGGCAAGAGAGAGAGGACAAGAGGCGCGAGAAGCGGCTGAAGAAGGAGCAACAACTCGAGCGGCTGAAAGCTTTGACGGAGAAGGCAAAGAGGGAGCTGCAAAATATGAAGAGGGAACGGGAGGAGGAGTTGGAGAGGGAGAAGCAAGTGAAAGAAGCTTCCAGGAAGAAGAATGAGGAGACTAAGCTGTGGATTGAGCAGAGCAAGAAGCGGTTGAGGAACCAGCAGATGGAGACTGAGGCATTTCTGAACGTCTTTGAGAAGTTTCTGGAAGAGAGGGAAGAGGAACTTGAGAGGAAAATCTCGAAGAAGATGGAGCAAGAGAGGGAGAAGGAGCGTCAGGAGTTCAACCAGAGGGAGGCAGAGCTCCAGGAGAACAAGTCTAGGGAAGAGGAGCTTGAGAGGGGGAAGGTGGAGGATGTTGCGTTGGATGAAGTTGGAGCAGAAGTCGTGCAGACAATGGTCACTGAACGTGGGCAACAGTCGTGGGAGGAGCAGGATGCGATTTTGCTGTGTGGTCTTGAGGATGCTGAGCAACTGTACTGCGAAGACGACTACATCTACATGCCGACGCCAGGGATGATCATCACAGCTGAGGAGGCCTCGGTGGAGGATGTTGGGGAAGTGGAGGAGCGTGAGAGACTGGAGGAGGAGGAGCCGATGGAGGAGCAGGCTTGTTGGAGAATTTAAACGTGTTCCACCAGCTGCAGTTTGCTCAATTTTGGCCAAAAAATGCCCTCGGCCAAGGCTCAAACTCAAAACTGGGACCACGGTGATTTTCTGGAAATTCTGGACAGAATCTCGTCCGTTTGAGCAATGAAATTCGTGAGGCACTCAAACGGCTGTCTTAGGAGGCGTGTGATGACTCGTTGGAAAGCTTAGGAGTTGTAGAATATTTCCTCAAAGTTTCGGCATCAGTGGTGAAGCGTACAATAATTGGCACTGCTGCAAAGTGAGGGTTGTAGAAAATCTGGGATGAACACTTAGGAAGATCCTTAGTTAAAATCACAAAAACAAGTGCCTCATATATCCGGCACACTATGATACACGGAGACACTTGGAAACACACACAAAAAATAATAAACCTCAACCCGGGGCGCAGGTCTCAGTTCCATGGTGATTTGGAGCTCATTGCACCCTTGGCGGTGCCTTGGGCGTGTTGTACTACCCACCCACAACCCTCACATGGTGGTAGTT
>SZWC01004262.1:76117-109347 GCA_023375785.1 Penium margaritaceum
AAGTGTATTGGGGGAGTGTCTATGGTAAGTGTATCTGATGGACACGAGAAAAATACACAAAGTGTATTTTGAGAAGATGTCAAAAACCACTCTTTGACCGCCGATCTATGACGATCGACGATGTACGCTTTGATCGTCTATACATAGATGAAAATCAACGATCGACGACCGTTGACTAGTCATCAACAAATATGATGATCGATAACAGGTTTGCGAGGGATTCGAGTGGGAGATACAAAATCCCCCTCTGCAACAGAAGGGAACCTGTTGGGCCTCGCTACAGCAAGGCCCAGCAGGAGCACGGGAAAGAGAAGAAATCAAACCCTTAACCCCGACAGTAAAACCGTGTTGATTGTGTCTCTGACTAGTTCTGCGTCCACGAATAGGCATTTGCATTCTTCACAGTATAGGCATCTTTAGGGTATAAGGACGAATGAACGTCTGTTTAAGGGAACTATAAATGGAGTTGTGAAAGAGAAAGCATGGTTTTTGTTGGGTTTTTATGTTTTGATTACCAGCCTTCCAAGAACTTTTGCATGTTGACGCATACAAGTACGTACCAATATGCATGAACACACCTAAGAAATTGAATTGAAACGTAACTTCCACGAAGATACCATGAAATTTCCATAGGCTTGCATTTGACATGTACACTGTATGAAGAGTGTATTTTTCAGAGGTGATTAACCATGAATGCAGCAACTCGACCGAAGATGAGGAGATGATTAGATCATCCACATACAATGCAACCATCATTATCCCTCTCCCATCATCATGCACGTACATTCTTGAGTCATTCTGGCAATGCGCAAAGGAGAGACCGGTCATGAAACCATCCATCTCTTTGTACCACATCCCTGGGGCTTGTTTGAGCCCGTAGAGCGCTTTCACCAACTTACACACCTTGTCCTTGGGAGCTTCGACTCCTGCGGGCACCTCCATCAGCACTTCCTTGTCAAGCTTCCCACAAAGAAAAGCTGTCCTGATGTCCATCTAGTGTATCTCCAGCTTCTTTGCAGCTGTAATGCCAAGGAGAGAGCGGATGGAGGCAAAGGTCACGATGCGCGTGAACGTCTCATCATACTTGGAGCCCGGGCATTGAGAGAACCACTTAGCCAATACCCATGCCTTGAACTTGTCAATGCTGCCGTCTTGCTTCTTCTTCACTCAGAGGACCTACTTGGATCCCACCACGTGGGCCTTGTCCAGTCTATCCACCAGCACCCACGTGCCGTTCTCGGCAATGGACGCGAACGTGCTGTCCACTGCCTCCTTCCACTTGGTCGCATCTAGGCCATTCATTGCCTCTGGCATTGTGGATGGCTCTCCCTAAGCCATGCACGACCAACTAAGGCCGGTCCAATCATCTTCATACCGCAAAGGTGCTTTCTTTGGTCAAAAACTGCGTCGGGGTGCCGGTGCGGCTTCTTGCTTTGGTGTTGGTGATTCCACAAGTAGTGGCTTGTCGTCCTCGTCGTCGTCGTCGTCAAAAGAGTTGTCAGACTCCAAGTTAGCCTCGGAAGCCACGGACGCCTTGGTATCCGCGTCCATGTTGGATGCTGCATCATCATCCGCAGCTACTCTCCCATTCCCACCACCTCCTGGCAAAACGAGCAAGTTGTCAGTTCTTGGTCTACGGACTCAAGCAACACTATCCACTCTCCCGCTTTGGGAGCGAGGTTCCGGTCTAGCAGCTCTCCCTTTTCAAGGGTGCGTTCATCAAACATGACAACATAGCTCCTCACGAGCTTGCCTGCTGCTTGGTCCCAAAGCCGATAGGCTTTGTGTGATGTGTCATACCCAACCATTGCACACTTCTTGGAACGTGCGTCGAACTTGCCTCCACCTTCTCCCAACTCGATCTTCACCCATGCAGCTGACCCAAACACCTTCAGATGAGATGCGTTGGGTTTCTTTCACGACCATGCTTCCTGTGGGGTCTTCAGCTGCTTCTCCTTCTCCTATCCACGCTTCCGCAAAGCAGTCTCTGGTATGAGGTTCAAGAGGTAGCAAGCTGTTGTTGCTGCTTCAGCCCAAAAGTGAGGTGGGAGCTTGGCATCAAAGAGCATGCTTCACACCATGCCAATCAGAGTCTGGTTCATCCTCTCGACAACGCCGTTGCTTTGGGGGTTGTGAGGGGTGGTTTGCTTGTGGCAGATGACATGATGTTTGAACCAAGTCTTGCATGCCTTGTACTCACCCCCATTGTCACTTCGGAGCGTCTTCACTTTCTTGGACATTTGCCCCTCCACTATGGCGACAATCTCGAGGAGCTTCTCCTTGACCTCTTCCTTTGTTGTGAGGAAGTAGATCCACAACTTGTGGCTGTGGTCGTCAATGAAGGTCAGGAAGTACTTGCTTCCTCCGTTAGACAGTGTGTGAAAGGTCCACACACGTCACTGTATATCCGTTCCAAGACATGCTCTGCTTGTTGACCTCCTCTCCAAAACGGCTTCTTGTTTGCCTTCGCTTGGAGGCATGGTTCACATAATATACACCCTTCGCCATGCTTCATGGTGCACCCTTCCATTCCACGGACTACCTCTTACTTCTGAATCTTCTGCAGCGTGCTGTTGACCACGTGGCCAAATCGCCGGTACCACAGCTCGGCATTAATGTCCTTGGTTGATCTGGCAACCGTAACCGTCGCAGGTGGTGCATCCTTTGACTCCGCTGCCACTGTCATGGTGGCACATGCGAGTCCCTCATCCGACGCCTTTGTGACTTTGGTTTGAAGCACATAGAGGCCGTCGACTCTTGGAACTTGAAGCATGAGATCGTCTTTGGTGTACAAAATCTAGATGTCCTCGTTTTTTAGGGTCACCGCTTCTTTGTTGGTGAACACCACTGTCATGTTGTTGTCGGTGATTTGTGACACGGACAGCAAGTTGGCTGCAAAGGAGGGCATGTACACCACCTTTTGAAGGTTGACCCCCTTCTTCACATCGTTCACATTGAACGTGATCATCTTGTCCCCTTTGCCCATGGCTTGGACCACGCTGCCGTTTGTACACTAGGTCCGCATGACAGATTTGGCCATGGAGACAAATCCACCCTTCTCTTTCGGTGAGTGGTGGTTGGTGCCCGAGTCAAGGGTGAATGCCCCGAGCCTAAGGATCCCTGCGGCCTTCACGGACAGCTCCCTAGCCATCATGTTGGTAAGCTCCTTCTTCTCCTTTCCACCTTTTTTCCTGCCTTCTTTCTTGGGACTAGGACAGACCCTAGCCCAGTGCCCAGCCTTGCCACAGTTGTGACAGTTTCCAGACTTCTTCGAACTCTTTCCGCCACCATTGCTTTTCCCTCCACTACCACCGCTTCCGTTGTTGCCTTGACTAGAGCGAGAGCTTGCACCTTGTCCACCGAAGCAAGAGGCATAGGCTGAGATGTTTGCCTCACTGCCACTACGTCGCATTGACTCGTTGCGGACGTGTTTGGCGACAGCCTCATACGTCAGATCTGCCTCCTTCCAACCGCCAAATATGGTGATCAAGGACCCCCAGCTTTCCGGCAGCACCATTAGAAGGATCATGGCACGCATGTTGGAGTTGAGATTCCATTCCCTTTGCTGGACCTCCTGCAGCACGTTGTCGAATGACTGCAGAAATGCGGGTATCGATTCTCCTTCGCTAACCCTCATCGAAATCAGCCTTTGGAAGGTGAAGAGTCGGTTTTCTAGGGAGTTTTATTGATGCACGCATGAGAGATTTGCATAGGCCTTGGCAGCCAATGTGTATCCTGTGATGTGGGAATGTTGAGTCTCGTTGATGGACGTCATAAGAATGGGGACAGCCGTGTTGTTCTTCATCGTCTATGCTGCAAGGTCAGCCACATGCGTCGTCACCGTCAGATCGGCGGGTGCTGTCTTGGTCCTTTTCAGGATGTCGAGGTAGCCACGCACGCTCATGATAATCTCAAACTGCCATTTCCACAAGGGAAAATGTGTCCCCGAGAATTTGGACATACCCGCCTCAAGGCGGACTTGAGTTGGATCCTCCATTTCCTGCGGTTGCTCGTCTTTTCTGCTTCGCTCCTACTCTGCTTCGTTGAGGCCAATGAGGCTGATGAGGCTGTTGACTGCGACCGTTGTCAAAGGTGCAGTTGGTTCCATTGCATACCCCTCCCGCCAATGATCACCTATGGCGATGGTGCCTTCCTGAGAGAACAAAATCGGGATCGTACCGCCTTCTAAAAAGGGGTAGAGATTAATCCCATTTTGGCTCAAGGGTCTTGTCCAACATGTACAGAGCTATTCCTTGTCCCCTAGTCTGCCACGTGCACACACCCTACCTGAAGAAGCCGATGGAGCCGATGGAGCAGATGGAGCCGTCTGATATTCGTGTCCCTGTTGTACCTGTGCACCCTGCAAGATCACACACTAGTCGGTCTTAGAAGCGTGTCCTAAAACCAAAAGTGTGGGCCCATAACCCTTTGTCAATGCGTCGGATAGTAACGGTCTAAAAAACGGGTCCCGACATGGGAGGCCGCCAACCGCTCTTGCTATTGCGACCAAGATAACATATCACCCTCGAACGAGGCATCCACACTTTAGGTTTTTTTGGTTTGCAACCTCACGAAGTCCGCATGTTGGTCTTTAGTGTCTACCTTGTTGGAGTAATGCTTCTCACCATGGCAGGAGTGACTCCAAAAAGGAACACTAAAAAGACAAGCCAAGGTGGCTTAGTGGTTAATGGTGTCCACCTCTAGAGGCAGGGGCCCGGGTTCAAGTCCCATAAGATCCGTTTCTGCCCTGCCTCAAGGGAGGTGGAAAATAGATGCCAAGAAGCTAGCTCAACCTGTAGAATTCCTCCTTAAGGTTCTAGAAGGTCAGGTGAGGGTCCGGGAAGGTGGCACACTTTCTAGAAGGGGTGACTTGTTCTACAAGGCATCCAGGGGTGTCTTGGTCATCTGAATACCTTCCCTCCTACTAGAAGCAAGCTGAGGAATCTAGGAAGGGGCAGAAGCTTCTAGAGGAAGGAAGGGATGCCTCCCTAGGTGGGGAAAAGGACAGCCTACCAAGGACCACTCGAGAAGCCATAGAATCTGCTAGGAAGCTTCAAATCTGACATGCTTTGGTGTTTTGGACAACTTAGATCAGTGGCTATAAAATTCCACTGCTTGTGGGCCTTGATCAAGTGTTTTTTTCCATTGAATTCAGGCCAAAACTATAGCCTCACTCTCTGACCAGTTTTCTGCCATCCTTGGAACCAGTTGCCTCCACAGTTTTAGTCTCTCCAAAAACAGTTGGTGGTATGGACCAGCCACTGCTAGGGACCCTCCAGGGTGCACATTCACCCTCATGCCAACAAAGGGTTATGGGCCCATGCCTCTAAGGGGTTCCAAGCCAGCTTGATTTCACACTTCCAACAGCAAGACATGGCGACCTGGGAGCAAGAGAGCAACCGTACAGTCCTTAAGTTTGATGGGACAGGCTTTGCCTTGTGGAGGTGGCAGTTTGAGGTCTTCCACAACGACAAAGGACGACTTGAACTCGTGAAGGGTGATAAGACTGCTCTGCTGGAGACTGCAATAGCTGAGGTGAAGGAGGCATACAAGAAGCGCAACAGAAGGGGTGACAAAAGCGCGGCTTGGGTCAGCATCAGTCACAGCATCAGTCGTCATCGGGTAGTAGCAGTGGACGCTCAGTTCACTGCTACAACTATGGAGGCATTCATCGCTACACCGAGTGCCAGCAGCCGCTCGACTGGGCGCAGATTACTCGCATGCTTCAGGCTGCGCACACACTACGGTCTACGCAGAGCAGCACATCCTCCGGGCGTGCGGCGACCACGACCGCAACAGTTCTCGCTTCACCAACGGCAAGCAGCGGTGACCAGGACCCACGTGACCGCACCATTGCCGAGCTCCAATGCCTTCTAGTGCTTCACTTTCAGGGAGGTGCGAGTGTGTTGTCACAGCCAGGTGGTTCATAGACTGTCAGTCTGTCTGTCCTTGTGGCTTGGGATGACTCCTGCAGGGGGGCACAATCGATATGTGATGACAATGGGCCTGATTGTACTGACTGGATTCATGAGTATCACCTTCGGTGCTCCTCTTCACCCACCGCCCAATGTCCGTCTGAGGCCAAGTGTTCCATTGCCCGTTGTATAGTGACGTCTCCAGTCATGATTCCGGTGGCACTTGGATCATCGATTCCGGTGCCACTCATCACATGACGTGTCGTCGTAATGACTTCATTGTTCTTGGCCCTGTTATATTTGTTTGTTTCGTTCGCACATGCTCTGGTCAATCATTTCCAGTCTAGGGTGTTGGGGTCATGTGTTTCGATGGTCCATCTGGCCCCATGTATCTTTTCAAGGTGCTGTTTGTGCCTGACCTTGAGCTCAATTTGTGATTTGTACGTGCTTGCACACTGATGGGACATTCTACGGAGCACACTGCATACTCTGCGCCTCTGACTGCTATTGACACTCGTAGCATTGTTCTTCGTCCCTCTGATGTGGATGATCTGTATCGTGTCTCTTGGACTTCTCCTCCTTGCTCCCCTTGCCCTTCAGCTCATGTTTGTTACTCGCAATCTGTATCCTGAGCACCAGCGATTACCTCATCACCGTCTGTGTAATGTAGGCTTCAACATAATGTCAAAGCTCACTCAAACACAGCCCGTCCTCGGTCTTGACGCGGCTTCTTTCGAGAAGCCACTCAAGACCGATTGTCCCTTCTCTGCTCAGGGTATGATGCATCATTGCACCTATCCTTACTACCATTCTCGCGCACTTCGCCCTCTCGAGTTAGTCCATTCGGACCTTTGTCTGAATGGTCGAGTCTCTCTCCAATCGAGGTTGATACGTCCTAACCTTGACGTGTGACTTCACCCGGATGCAGTGGGTCTATAGTCTTCTCTAAAAGAGTGACGCCGCTCTTGCGGTTTGCCTATGGCTAGTGATGGCTGAGCAACAGTCTCGCAACACGTTGCAAACCTTCTGCTTGGATCGTGGCGGCGAGTTTCTTGGCAAGATGGACAACTTCTTTGCCGGGCACGGGATTTTCACCATGTCCCCACTTTTGCTCTAGCAAACCGGTATTTCTGAGCACTTGAACTATGGGGGATGCAGTTTGCGCTATGCTGTCTGAGTGCGGTCTCTCGGAGTCCCTCGCTTTTGAAGGATTCGCCTACATGACTTGGGTCTGGAACCGCCTCCCGCACGGTCCTCTTCCAGACCACGTCACACCGTATGAGCTCTTTTTCTGCCACTATGCTGACTTGCGCCTTGCTCGCGTGCGGGGATCCTTGGCTTCTGTGTGGTACACTGAGGACGAGCGGGGGTCCAAGGTCTCACTACGGGGTCGCTTGTGAACCTTTGTCGGCATCTCCCCATGGTCAAAGGCCTGGCGCTTTTGGGATCTTGCTCCTTGTCGCATCGTTGAGTCTCGTGACGTGCTCTTCTTTGAGTTCCTTACCTGCCGTGATCTGACATTGATCACGTCGTTGTCCATCACACACTTTCCTACGTGTGAGGTTTCTCGAAGGATGGGGGAGTTTGCGCCTGCAAGCATCTCTCGCCAAGTTGATGTGTCCGTTTGAGCCCCCTCCACTTCTCGCTCTCCGGCTCTTGATGACCTATCGATCATCACTGTCGGCCCAAAGACCTCTCGACCACAGTCGGTTTCTACCCCTGTACCCGTGGGTACTCCTGTGACCGTACCTGTGTCCGCTGGTACGCCTGCCTCTGTGCGTGGTCCAGCCTCACCTGCTCCTACTGTCACACCCAATCCCGTGTCTCCCACACACGCATCTCCTCGCACGACATCACCATCTTGTTTGTCTCAGCCCTCACGAGCTGCTTTGCCTCAGCCCTAACCAGCTATGGTCATGCCTATTCCTAAGCCTGAGGTGCGCCCATCAAGCCCATGTTACTCATGTGAGCCTGGCGGTCGTCTTCGACCATTGGACTCCATGGCCGAGCGAGTGTGAGGTCCCGCACCCACGCGCTCTGCGCACAGCATCGTGAGTGGTGATCCAGGCAGGAAGGCCCTAGGCCTGAGTGTCCACACTGGGCACACAGAGGCACATCCAACGTGTCCCGTAGGGCACGATCTCGTCACTCACGAGTTTCATGCCGCTTGTGATGCATCAGGTGATCTTGTGGTTGGCAGACGTAGCACTGAGGCGTGTTCTCTTGCCACGCAAAGTTCTCCCTCTATGGCGCCTGACCCGGGCACACTGAGGGAAGCTCTCTCATCACAGGATGGTGATTCTTGGCGTGCTGCCTGCGCTGATGAGCTTCACGCCATCCAAGAGCACGGAGTTTATGAGCTAGTTGACCTTCCACCTCGGAGGAAGGGTATTCAGGTCAAATGGGTTTCCCCTAAGAAAGTGAAGCCAGATGGCTCACTAGAACGGCACAAAGCTTACTTGTTCATCAAGGGGTACTCTGCGATCGAAGGCATCAATTACACTGACACCTTTGCCCCTATCGGCCACATGACCTCAGCGCGAGCTCTGTTCAATGTAGTGGCTCAGCATGACTGGGAACTGCACCACATGGATGTGAACAACGTGTTCCTCCATGGCTCTCTGGATGAGGATATCTACATGGCTCAGCCACCTAGCTTTAGGGATGGTAACAAGGTCTAGCGCTTGCGCAATTCCTTGTACAGCCTCAAGCAGTCTCCTCGGTGTTGGAACCAAGAGATCACTGACACACTGACTCGTGCTGGATATGTACAGACCTAGGCAGAACCCTCTCTCTTCATCTGACGGACACCTGAGCGGTTCAAATCCATCCTGGTCTATGTCAACGACCTTCTCATCGCGTCTCCTTCACTGGAAGCCATGAAGGAGGCCAAGGTTGTCGTCCAAACTGCCTACAAGATGAAGGACCTTGGTCATGTATCGGTGATTCTTGGCATGGAGATTGTGCGAGAATGCACACGTCGGACGCTACTACTGCATCAGGCCCGATATGCACATGTTATGGGGGAGCACTTCAACGACCTCCTCGGTGCAGTGCCCACGGCTCCCACACCTCTCATGCCTAACAGACAGAATTCCCTGAAGGTGGACGGTCCCACACAACTGGGGGAGATAATGGTTGTAATCGTGTACCTCCGTCTCATCGGATCTCTGATGTACCTGGCCACTACCACACGTCCTGACATCGCCTTTGTCGTCAACCTCCTTGTCCAGTTTTTACAGGCACCATGTGCTAGAGCCCTTCACGCAACTGTGCGAGCTTTACAATACATGGTTTCCACACTATATCTTGGACTCTCCTTTCGTCACTAGTGTTCGGAGGTCCTTGCAGCTACACTAATAGCGACTGGGCTTGGAGCCCAGGTGGACGCAGTCGCACTGGTTACGTGTTCTTGCTTGATGGTACCGCTCTGTCCTAGCATAGTGGGAAGCAGGGCCGCATTGTACATAGCTCATCCGAGGCAGAGTTTGTGGCTCTAGGTGTAGGGGTTTCTAAGGCGGTATGGCTGTAGCACCTGTTCCTCGAGCTCGGTCAATCAGTTCCTGCCATTGTGCTTCGTTGCGACAACCAGAATGCTCTTTCCACTGTGTAGAACTCTGGTGTCTTTTACGCTCGCACAAGCACATTACAGTTGAGCATCACCTTGTGCCTGATCTACTGCAGTACCACATGATCTCCGTCATATGGGTTGACACTGACATGCAACTGTTCACATGGTGTGCCCCTTGCCATGAGTGCCGTTGATCGTACTCCCTGGTTCGACCACTGAGGAGTGGTCGAACACCTGATATGACTTTAGATTTGGATTCCTTGGATGTTTCCATGCAAGATCGAGCTTTGAATCGCTCGATTTGAGTGAGTATTCAGAAAGTTAGCCTAGCCCGAAAAACGGGTGTTGGGTGGGTGGAATCTGGTACCCGCCATAGGTGGCGGGATATTCCACCACCAGGGATCCGAGTTCATTCCTAATGGCCTCCAAATGCACCAGGGGCATGAATGAGGTGACCATAAGGACTTCCTTGACCATGATGGACTTCTCCTTGACTTCTGGGCGAGGAAAGGCGCTTCGACGGGTCATCGTCGAAGCGCCTCCCGTTCCCTAGAGTGCAAGGCCAGGTGGGCGGCTCCACCAATGGTTACTTCGACGGCCCTAGCAGGGGCTCTACTACTCCGTTTTGGGCGTGCTTGGATGCGTTGGAAAGCTTAGATCACAGGCTATAAGGATCTGATATAATCTCACTATGCTAAGTAACAAAAACGTGTTTCGATTCAGATCTACTGAATGCGACGTGTTCTGCCCACTCCTATCCGTGATCCTTGTGCTCCACACTCTTCACCATTGGTGTCCATTGGCTGCCCAAACCTTGGTAGCGTGAACCACTGAGAGCTAGGCATCCTTGAGGGTGTCTACACGCCCACTAGAGCCAACAAAGGGTTATGGGCCCACGTGCCTAGACGGACCCTGGCTCTTCAAGCTTCACGCTACCGCCGCGCGCCATGGCAACGACCGAGCAAGAGAGCATCGGCACCGTCTCCAAGTTCGATGGGAACGGCTTCCCCTTGTTGAGGTGGCAATTTGAGGTCTACCTCGATGACAAGGGCCTGCTTGAGCTGGTCAACGGTGAAGAGACCGCGCTTTCGGATACCGCGACGCCGGAGGAAGTGGACAAGTACAAGAACAAAAAGGCGCTTGCATTGTTGGTGCTAGCGCTTGCTCCGCCGCAGCGCACACTGATTCAAGGATGCACGGAGGCCGCGGAGGCCTGGAAGAAACTCTGCACCATCTACCAATCCACCAACCTCGCTAACCAGCTCTTTGTCTTCAAGAAGCTCGTCACCCTCCGAGCCAACGAAGGCGACGACATCATGGAGGTCCTGCAGCAGATTGAGTCCCTCACTGCCGAGTGCGTAGCCATCGGATGGAAGGTCGACCCTCAGCTGCAAGCCATGATCCTCCTCCTGGCCTTGCCGGACAGTTGGAGTCCCATGATCACCGTCGTAGGCGGCTGGTCCGCCGATGAGCTGAAATACCCGAAGGTGGCTGAGTACGTCCGCAACGAATGGATGCGGCATGGTGGGAGAGAGAGCGGGGCAACATCAAGTTCCGCCTATGCCGTCCACCCTCAAGGAGGAGGGGGAGGCAAGAAGTGGAAGGGTGCTAAGCAGGGCACCAAGAAAGGTGACAACAAAGGGGAGTGCTACAATTGTGGCAAACAGGGTCACTATGCACGTGATTGCCCCAACAAGAAGTCGGACCAACCCAGGAAGGGCGGGAAGAAGGATACCCAAGCCATGATGGCCAGGGAGTCTACCGACTTGACAGATCCGGAAGTCACTGTGATCGACTCTGGATCAGGCCGCCACACACAATGCAACCGGGCGGCATTCGTCACCTACGGCGCCACCGAGCGGCGCATGACAGTGGCCAACGGCAAAACAGAGTTTGCCGCGGGCGAAGGCAATGTTCGCATTGAGTCAGTGGTGAACGGGAAAGTCATTCCGTGCACCATCTACGACGTGCTCCACATGCTCAACTTTGGGGCAAATCTGCTGTCAGTGAGCCGCCTTACGGACAAGGCGCTCGAGGTACTCTTCAACAAGAAGGAGGCCATCATCCGGAAGGAGGGGGACGGCGAGGTGATTGCGCGTGGCAAGAGGGAGGAGGACTTGTATCTTCTTCGCACCAAGGTCCTTGCCGATGCGGTAAGGACAGACGTCGTCAACCTCGTGACAAAGGATGAAGGAAATCTAGACCTGTGGCACCGCCGCCTATGTCACATCGCTCCCTCAACTCTGAGGGACATGGCGAAGAAGGAAGTGGTGCGGGGCCTTGAGATCAAGGGCCTCGATGCAGCCAGGAATGCCGTGTGCGAGCCATGCGTGGTGGGCAAGGCGACACGGCAGCCGTTTAATAGCAAAGGGACGCGAGCGTCGACGAAGTTGGAGGTGGTGCACACTGACGTGTGCGGACCATTCGAGAGCTCCATCGGGGGTGCTCGCTACTTCGTCACCTTCATCGACGATCACAGCCGCAAGCTCTACCTCTACATCATCAAGAGGAAGAGCGATGTGTTGTCGTGCATGCAGAAATTCGTGGCGGCTGTGGAGCGGCAAACGGAGTTGAAGGTGAAGGCGTTCCGGAGTGACAACGGCGGCGAGTACGAGGGCTGCTCGGCATGGATGAAGAGCAAGGGGATCGCGTGGCAGAAAACTACGCCACACTCTCCGCAGCAGAACGGCGTCGCCGAGAGGGCGAACCGCACCATCCTCAACATGGTCCGGTCCATGTTGAGCGATGTCGGCCTCGCGCAGCGGTACTGGGGCGAGGCGGCACGGACAGCGGCGTACATCATGAACCTGACGCCGACGAAGCCGCTAAAGGATGCGAAGTCCAAGGTGTGGAAGACGCCACAAGAAGTGCGGAGCGGGAGGAAGCCAACTGTGGCACACCTCCGCACGTTTGGTTGTGTTGCACATGATATTGTGCAGGCACGCGAGGGGCGGGGCAAGCTGGACCCGCGGACTCGCCGGTGCATCTTCGTCGGGTACGAGAGCGGGAGCAAGGCATACCGGCTCTTCGAACCGCGGAGGCAGCAGATCGTGAAGAGTCACGATGTCACGTTTGACGAGGATAGCCGTTGGACGGACAAGGACGCGGGTCTCTCCAAGCGTGGGGAGTGGCTGCCACTCCTTGAGGGGGAGACGCCGGAGGACGCAAAAGAGGGTGACGTCCAAGCGGCTCCAACCGGCGACAACCATCCGGGGGATGGGGGAGTGGCTGATTTGCATTCAGCCGAGTCGGACGATGAGTCCGAAGCGCCGGCAGCAGTGGAGCTGAACGAGGAGGCGGGGAGTGAGCCCGCATCTCCACAGTCCCCGCAAGAGGGGGAGCAGGTCAGCGGTGCGAGTGGCCCCGCGAGAGAGCAGCAGTAGCGGCAGCAGCAGCAGCAGCCTCAACAGCAGCAGCCCTGGAGAAGCGGACGCACAAGGACGGCAAAACGATATGATGCCGCGCAGGGCACCTGGACTGGGTTTGCTCGAGCGTTCTTTGCGCAAGAGGAGCACGAGACCGTCAAGGAGGCATTGTAGCAGAAGGATGGGGCTGAGTGGGAGGGAGCCATAAAATCTGAGCTTGCCTCCCACGAAGAGAATGGCACTTGGCAGCTGATTGACAGACCGGAGGGTGCAAAAATCATCGGCTCCAAGTGGATCTTCAAGAAGAAGCTCACTAAGGAGGGGAAGGTGGAGCGGTACAAGGCGCGGCTGGTGGCGAAGGGGTACGCCCAGCGAAAAGGTGAACACTACGATGAAACCTTCGCGCCGGTGGCGAAGTTTGCCTCCATCCATTCCATCCTCTCAGTGGCGGCGGCGCGTGACTACGAAGTCCACCAAATGGACGTGAAAACCGCGTTTCTGAACGGTGACCTGGACAAGGAGGTCCTTATGGAGGTGCCGGTGGGGGTGGATGCGCCGCCGGGGAAGGTGTGCCGGCTTCGCAAGGCGCTCACGGACTGAAGCAATCGCCACTCATGTGGTACCTGAAAATGGACGGCTTCATGGCCGAGCTTGGCTTCAAGCACTGCGAGGCGGATCAAAGCGTGTACGTGCGAAAGCAGCCGGGGTTGCACCAGATCGTGGTCCTCTACGTGGATGACCTCATCCTCATGTCATCGGACATGGAGGAGTTGGTGAACCTGAAGCGGCAGCTGGGCGGTCGGTTCAAAATGACCGACATGGGCGAGCTCGAGTACTACCTCGGCGTCGCCATCAAGAAGGACCGCAAAGCACGCACGCTGGAGATGGGGCAGGCAAAGTACGTGCAAGAGGTGCTCCGCCGCTACAACATGGAGGAGTGCAACCCCATTGGCACACCCATGACCACCACGTGTGAGCTGAGCTCGAGCATGGGCCCGAGCACAGACGAGGAGAAGGAGGAGATGGCAGGTGTGCCATACCAGTCCGCAATGGGGAGCATTATGTACGCCATGGTGGCGACGCGGCCCAACCTGGCCTTCGTGGAGGGCCAAGTGAGCCGCTACGTTGCTGACCCCGGGCCGTTGCGTTGGCAAGCGGTGAAGCGGATCCTCCGCTATCTCAAGGCAACAAAACAGTCGCGGCTAGTGTTTGGAGGGGGAGCGCGTAATGACTCCCTTGAGTTGGTCGGCTACTCGGATGCTGACTGGGCTGGTGATGTGGATGACAGAAAATCAATGTCGGGGTACGTGTTTGTGCTTGGTGGTGCAGCAGTTTCATGGGCAAGCAAGAAGCAGGACTGCGTGGCGCTGTCCAGCACCGAAGCGGAATACATCGCGCTCGCGGAAGCCGCAAAGGAGGCGGTGTGGCTGCGTCGGCTATTAAAGGAGATCGGCGTGCCCCAAAGGAAGCCGACGGTGCTCAACGTTGACAACATGAGTGCCATCAGCCTGACCCAGAACCCGGTGCTGCACAGGAGGACCAAGCACATCGAGATCCGGCATCACTACNCGCGGGACTTGGTGGCGAAGGGAGATGCGGCTATTGTGCATTGTGGCACTAAGCGCATGCTCGCCGATGCCATGACCAAGGCACAGCCCAAGGACAGGCACGACGCAAGCTGCATGGAGCTCGGTCTGCGCTGTGAAGCTTAAAATGCTACAGGTTCCAAGGACAGGGCATCAAGGCTGCGGTGCAAGGGGGAGATTGTTGACATGGTGTGCCCCTTGCCATGAGTGCCGTTGATGGTAATCCCTGGTTCGACCACTGAGGAGTGGTCGAACACCTGATCTGACTTTAGATTTGGATTCCTTGGATTTTTCCATGCAAGATCGAGCCTTGAATCGCTCGATTTGAGTGAGTATTCAGAAAGTTAGCCTAGCCCGAAAAACGGGTGTTGGGTGGGTGGAATCTGGTACCCGCCATAGGTGGCGGGATATTCCACCACCAGGGATCCGAGTTCATTCCTAATGGCCTCCAAATGCACCAGGGGCATGAATGAAGTGACCATAAGGAATTCCTTGACCATGATGGACGTCTCCTTGACTTCTGGGCGAGGAAAGGCGCTTCGACGGGTCATCGTCGAAGCGCCTTCTGTTCCCTAGAGTGCAAGGCCAGGTGGGCGGCTCCACCAAGGGTTACTTCGACGGCCCTAGCAGGGGCTCTACTACTCCGTTTTGGGCGTGCTTGGATGCGTTGGAAAGCTTAGATCACAGGCTATAAGGATCTGATGTAATCTCACTATGCTAAGTAACAAAAACGTGTTTCGATTCAGATCTACTAAATGCGACGTGTTCTGCCCACTCCTATCCGTGATCCTTGTGCTCCACACTCTTCACCATTGGTGTCCATTGGCTGCCCAAACCTTGGTAGCGTGAACCACTGAGAGCTAGGCATCCTTGAGGGTGTCTACACGCCCACTAGAGCCAACAACAACGTGCTGACTTCTTGACAAAGGCACTAGCACGCGGAANTAATCTCACTATGCTAAGTAACAAAAACGTGTTTCGATTCAGATCTACTGAATGCGACGTGTTCTGCCCACTCCTATCCGTGATCCTTGTGCTCCACACTCTTCACCATTGGTGTCCATTGGCTGCCCAAACCTTGGTAGCGTGAACCACTGAGAGCTAGGCATCCTTGAGGGTGTCTACACGCCCACTAGAGCCAACAACAACGTGCTGACTTCTTGACAAAGGCACTAGCACGCGGAAAGTTCCTGGTGGCCATTCGTTCTGTTGGGCTTCGTCCCTTGCCTGAGAGCGGTTGAGTGTGGTGTGTGTGTGTGTCCGTGTCACAAATGTCTTCGCACTTGTTACTGTACTTGTCTTAGTGCTACACCTTTATGGACATGCGTACCATCGGGTCATGGGGGAGTATTGTGATTTATGACGCTCCTGTCGACCTGTGCAGTTTACTATGACAACTCGGCCGTGTCCATACTCGTGCGGATCCGTTTTGCGGACCCTGGTGGTACCGGTGTGTCATCTGGTGGTGGACTACCAGCGTGGAGCTGACCAACGACTGTTCTAGAGCTCCGGATGCTACCAGGGACCTCTTGCAGTTTTTCTGTAGCACGCGGGAGTTTATCGGTGGACTGGCCGCAAGCCTGATTTGCATGTTTTTGTATTGTGTGTCCATCGTTCGATGCCGGATGCATGCATGTGATAAGTCGTAGCTTCTGCTTTGTGATCCTACACGTCTAGGTTGAGACGGCGTAGCGTTCTGACATGTGTGTGCAGAGTTACGGCCAAAACAGTGATTTTGGGCCGGTTTTAGGACAGCTCTTGGAGTGCCACGTGCGACACTCACCATGCGCCGTGGCACGTACTTATTCCATGACCTGTCATTTTTCATTTCTCTCTACAAATGCTATTGAAGTATTCTGACACTTTGCCTTGTGTCTCCTAGCCAGACCCTTGCCGTTGTGTGCACGACCTGAGAATGTCGTCACCGTCTGACCAGGCACTGACGCCTAGTCGACGGCTGCATCACTAGGAAGCTTCCATGCATATTCTCAAGATGGGGCTTATTGTTGTGCAGTAAGGCAGATGGGGCTTACTGCTTTGAGATAGGAATGAGTCATATGTGACAAATAGTGGAGAAGTCATATCTGTACCCAAACTACTAAGTGATGGTGTTTATTCATTCTACTTTACAGAAAAAGGGTCGTATCTCCGGTTCGTCCCAATAATTAGAATGAACTAGACATAACTAGCAACTTTATCAAAGCATAGAGCTTTAGCCAATTGGAAATGTTTTAGGGCATGCAAGCCCATGCAAAAACGAACATGAGCTATGTGTGTGAGTGCGATGCAAGACGGCAAGAATCTGGCTAAGTCTGGAACGCTGAATGTAAAAGAACAAGGAGAAAGTACAAATCAGCCGCTATTGGGCTTAATTAGGGGCACCGGCAGCAAGTCGCACCGGGCCCCATCATCCCCGCTGAAACCCAAACAAATCAGTGGGGAGAACACACTACGTACACCACTTATTACACTAGTAATAATGGTGGTCTCCTCGCAGCACCGGAACAGCTCTCTGAGTGCCTTGGTCTTGACCGCCGAGAAAATACGAGCACTTCTACAAAATCTTGAAATCAGCGTTCAGACATCCAAAAGAGCTTCCGAACATCAGAAGCCCTACTACAACCATCGGGTCTCCTTGTGGCACCGGTACAGTCCATCGGGTGCGCAGGTCTCAACCCACCAAGAAAACTCTCCTACATCCTGACAAGCCCACAGGGCTGCCGGAACGCATCGACCGCATCTCACCGACGCTGTCATAGGTGTTGGAAACGTCTGGATGCAGTTCGGAGGCCCATCGTGCCGTCACACCCTCCTCTATCATATATCGTCAACGTGGGTACATGGATAATGCATCGTCGTCAGTCGCGACAGGTGGAAGCCATTGAAACGAACACTCCCCCTGGCTGACATAGCCGTCCACACGAGAACAAATGAACGAAGGTATGGAATAGCAATGTCTGCCAAACCAGAATCTACACTTGTCAACCACACACACACTCATCTGCAACCATCTAAGGTCTCCCTTGACACTGGCACATCTCACCAAATGTTTGGGTCTCAACCATGAGAGGAGTGATGCACACGCACACAAACCAGTGTAATGCACATCATACACATGTCACACGACAAGACGGACTCCTCGTGACACTCATGGTACCAGTACCCGGGTCTCAACCACTACGAGCAATCCAAGAGGTGTCTATGTGCCGACCAAGATAACATCATCTATCAACACATATGATCATAGAGGGTCTCCTTGTAACATTGGTGTACCTCACCACGTTTCCGGGTCTTGACCACTATGAGCAAACAAGCTGGCATGCACATGCCACACGTAGTATGGCCACACACCAAGACACACGACCCCATGGTCTCCTGGTGAGAGTAGTGCAACCGGCCAAGTGTCCAGGTCTCGACCAATAGAGTGCAGCCGTAATATGCTCAAAGCAGAGTATGGACCCCTCGCCATACATATCCCATAATGTCGCATCAGGTCGAGGTCCACACAACACTCCCCCTGGGCAGATGAACCTGGTGGCGATGTCCTCGACGGAGATGCTGATGCCATAGCTGAACAGATCTTGGGCGATGAATCATGTGGTCTCTGCATCATGTACATATAGCTCCCCCAATCATGTAAGAGTCGAATCCCTCCCTCAAAGATAAAGTGGTGTCTCCGGCTACGACTCCTCACGTCACAACTCCATCACTTGTAGTGTACCAGTCCTCGCGTGACTGACAAGGGTCCCAACTCATAGTCTCTCCTCTGTCCGCTCGACCGCGATGCATCTGTGTACTCCGGAGGAAAGAGAATGGGCGAGCGGCACACGAGCGTGGATGAAGTGGCGGAGTTGGCCTCCGAGGCAAGACAGAGCACCCTGAGGCACAAAAGTGTATGGCCAGAAGAAGAGGGCTGGAGCGACAAACTGAATCACCACTCATAGACGAAGGTGACGATGGAGCAGTTGAGTCGGGTGGATGAAGGTGTGTGATGGTAGCCGCAAAAGGAGGAGTGATGACGGAGTCGACAGGAGCGACGATGGAGGAAACTGAAGCCAAGCTCAGCTATTGTAGTGTCTCCGTCGAATGTCATTCTCAGAGCTGCTACAAGATCCTCCCTCAGTATGGGTATGACAGATGCTGGTGGCGGAAGGCTTGTGTTGATAGTAGTGATTCTCACCTCCTCTGAGAGTCGCTCACATGCTGCCATCATCTTCCACTACAACATCACTACACGCTCCTACGCGTCGGCGTAATCTGCCTCAGACATGTGAAGGTGGCCCACGTCTGCCTCGCGTAGTATAAAATCTACCTCACTGGATGCTGCACATGCAGACTACATAACTTCCAAGAACAGCTTTATCTGCATCTCTGCTGCTGAACACAATGGAGCCGGTGTTGTTGCATCCTCTTAGGGGTCAACCAAACTCACAATTGACTGAGACGCTGGAATATCGGATGCAGCTGCAGGTGTCGCATCCACACCACAACTCATGTCCGTCATACGAGGAGTGAGTGGTCGCATGCCGAGAGAGAAGGAGAAGGAGGAGTCGTCACAGTCCGTAGAGCATGTGGAAATGTCACCTGTGCACGTACTGCCACCCTTAGGGGCGATGTGATCAACAGGGTCACCATCAAGTGAACATGAAGGGGCAGAACTCAGCTTCTGCTGACAAGGTGACTCCATCCACTTGTACGGATCTGCTCTAGTGTCCTCGACTTCTGCCGTAGGGGACATAGGTGTGCAGGACTCCGGCTCGATAATGCCTGTCAAGGTGACCAACAACCGTAGGTGGCGCTCACGCACTGTCTTGCCGGGAAGGCTGGTCGCTGCCACCTGCTCGATCATGAAGTGAGGACCACCATCTGACTCCATCATGTATGTCGCTGTTCCATCGTGTGTATGGGAACCCGGAGACTCAAGGAACATCGGTGACTCCTCACGCTGAAGCTATTCCTTAGGTAGCGCAAATGACACGGTGAAGCCTGCCTAGTCTGCTGTAGCACATGTCCCAGTGACGTCTCTCACAACTGCTGCTCTCAAGAATACCTCAACCTCTAAAAGACGGGCTAGCTGACTCTGCTCATGCACTACGACCGTTGTCGAGCTGGAGTGAGTCCTGCGCCAACGCCCCCGGAAATCCATATGGGGCATCTTGAACCGCACGGGACTCTTGTGTCATCGCCAGGCCGCTACCGGGCGGAGTCGCGAGTGGCACCGCCCACACATCTACGCCTCCACTGCTACTGATGGAACCTGCTGCTGTAGAACGTCTGGCTCCTACCCCAGCATAGATGTTGAACTCGATGACATGCACGTCCCAAGTACTCCAACATCCGCCGAAATGGTATGAGTCTGCTGTACACTCTCCCCCAAAAGTCAGGTAGACGTATCCCGGTTTGTACGGGACTCCCGTGCCACCTCCGGGCCCCCACCAGCCGGAGCCGCAAGTGGCACCGCCCAGGGACGTCGTGTCTATGCTCCTACTTATGTCACCTGCTCTTGTGCTCTGGATACAACCCGGACCATGACAGGCAGGTCTCTACCATGAACGCCATGTCGGGATCAGACTCCACGCCATGTGCTATCACCGTATCATGTGACTCTGCCTGAGCTGACGCTCAGGCACCACGGCCTGGCGCGAGTGCGGATCCTGTTGCTACGGTCACAACAGGCAATGCGCGGTGACCACACTCCCCCTCAACAAGTACATCAACAGAAGCCAAGGAGGTGGAGGATGTATCCAAACCGGCGCGAGCACGGTGTGCGGAGCGCTGGCGTCGACGCCGCGGGGACACACGTGTGGAACGACTGCATGAAAACATGTCATCGCGACGTGGTGTCATGGTCGCAGGAGAGTGGAGTATCGAGAGGATGGTGGCAGCCTGGGACAGATCGACAGGTGAAGCTAAAGGGACACCATCAAATGAGGAAGAACAAGAGGTTGAAGGAGATGTGGTCGAAGAGGCTGTCGACAAACTAGTAGCAGAAGCACGCTCAGTGATGATGAGGTCACAAAGCCGCTGCATTGTCTACTACAGGCCGTGGATCTCGGTGAACATGCTCGCCAGAGGTCCAACTAGGGGATCTACCAACGCCGGCAAATTAGTATGTTGAGGAGGACGCAGACTTGAACGAGGTTGAAGCCAAGGTGGATGCCAGCCGCGAGGGCGCATCAAGCAGCGATGCCAACCATGACGTCCATCACCACAGTAATAGCAAGCGAATGTGCAAGGCGCCTGTTCAAATGTCTGCTCACTCATCTCGTGCGCTGAACGATAAATAAGTGCCGAGGGCACCTACTCCCGGTGGTGAATACCAAGCTGCAGGATAGGATGAGGCTAGTAGGTGTTGTCACTCTTGGAGGTCACGGTGTTGGGGTCAGCAAACGTGACCAGACAGGACCAGCTGCACTACCACAGCATGCCCCAAGACTAGATTCTGACTAGCTGCGGCTACGAATGATGATTTCACTAATAGAGCAAAGATTGCTCCAAGAAGAGAGGGGGTGGCGGATGCAGGTGTGGCTGCTTCTCCAAGCGGTAGGTGACCCAGCCTTCGTAGATGGAAAGACTCGAATCCGTCGTCGATTCTACTAAGTGAAGTGTGTGCACCAATCAACGAGCCCCAAGGAGACGCCAGTCCACGACGCGTCTCGAAACGGAGATTGCCGTCGACAACACAATCCGTTGTAGGTTCGGAGGGTGAAACTTCTACCGCCGCTGCAACCGCCGCTGATGCTGCAGCGGTTGCTGCTAGTGCAGTTGTCGGTGAGATGTTGGGCTATTCTATGGCCCCGCACAGGTTTCTTTTTTCTTTCTCTTGCCCTCAGCCCCCCTTTTTGTTTTTTGTTGCCCTCACCCGCCACCTTTTTATGCTATTATTTTGTCTGTTTCTCTTCCCTCTTCTCGCCCCCAACCCTCGTCCTCTTTTTTTTCAACTTTTTCCTCAACCCTGGGTTTTCCTATCACCCGATTCTGGAGTGCCCCCTAGAAAGGGAGCAGGTCAAGATTGGGGGGTGATAAGAAAAGTGACAGGGGGAGATTCCAGGTTGCCCCCCCCCCCCTTCGCTCCCTGCTCGCTCGCTAAAAAAAGCGAGCGAGAGGTGAGCGAGTGAGTGAGTGAGTGCAAGAGGAGAGGGGGGAGGTCTGCCCCTCTCTGCCGTCGGCCCCTCCGTCAGTCGGCCGACGGGGCCAACGGGCTCCTCCAAGTGGCCCCTCAGAGGGGCTCNAGATTGGGGGGTGATAAGAAAAGTGACAGGGGGAGATTCCAGGTTGCCCCCCCCCCCCTTCGCTCCCTGCTCGCTCGCTAAAAAAAGCGAGCGAGAGGTGAGCGAGTGAGTGAGTGAGTGCAAGAGGAGAGGGGGGAGGTCTGCCCCTCTCTGCCGTCGGCCCCTCCGTCAGTCGGCCGACGGGGCCAACGGGCTCCTCCAAGTGGCCCCTCAGAGGGGCTCGACGGGGCCCTCCGAGGACCCCCTCGAGAAGAGGGGAGGGGGGCGAACAAAGCTGACCGGCCCCCTTGGAGAGACCCCCCAATGGGGGTCGAGGCGGTCCCTCTGAGGGGGCAAGGGCCCTCACAAGAGGGCAGCGAGGCCCTCATGCAGCAGCAGCTACAGCGGCGGGTGCAGCTGTTGCAGTTGTTGCTACAGCTACTGCTTCCACTGTTGTTCCTGCTGCTGTTGCTGCTACTCTGCGTAGTAGCTGCTACTAGTGCTTGATGCTCCTGCCGCTGTTGCTGCTGCTACTGCTAAACTGCGCAGCTGCTGCTGTTGTTGCTTGCTGCTACCGCGTCTGCCGCTTACTGCTGCCACTTGCTGCTTCCGTCCATGTTGCTTGCTGCTGCACGCTGCTGTTGCTACCGCCGTTGCTGCAATGGCTACTGCTGCTACTGTTATGTGAGGCTGCTGTGAATGCTAGTGCTTGCCGTTGCTGCTGCTGTTGCTATGAGCGGCAGCTGTGCCGCCACTGCTCCTGCTACATGGCACTGCAGGTGCCGCGACTGCCACGTCTGCTACTGCTACTATTGTTGCCGTCGCAGTCCCTAATGCTGCTGTGCGAATCTCACCGCCCCTGTGGCGTTCACGTGCAGTCGTTTCATGCTCCCTTGCGCTGCTATCAGCGTGGCGCCACGTGGCGCGTTCTCTTTGCGTTCCACACATTGTTGCTGCTTCTGCTGCTCACACGCCCCCCTGTGCTCTAATACCAAATTGGAAATACTTTAGGAAATGCAGGCCCATGCAAAAACGAATATGAGCTTTGTGTGTGAGTGGGATGTAAGATGGCAAGAATTTGGCTGTCTTGAAAGCTAAATACAAAAGAACAAGGAGAAAGTACAAATGAACCTCTAGCGGGCTTAAGTAGGGGCGCCGGCAGCAAGCCGCACTGGGCTTGGTCACCCCCGCTAGACCCAAACGAGTCAGCGGGGAGAACACACTACGTACACTATTTTAACAATAACGGTGGTCTCCTTGAGGCACCGGAATGGCTCTCCGAGTGCCCGGGTCTCGACCGCTGGGAATATACAAGCAGCGCTAGAAAATCTCGAAATCAGCGTGCAGACATCCAAAACAGCTTTCCGAACATCAGAGGCCCTACTACATCCATCAGGTCTACTCATCGCACCGGTACAGTCAAACAGTATTGCTTTGCTTGTCTTCCCTCACGTGTCCATATTCATCTCAGCACTACGGTTTGAATGGAACCAACGGGTGTCAGAATGGTGGTGTGTGTGTAACATGAGAGTGAGAAGAGCGAGTAAGAGTGGGTGGCGGGTGGAGCTCGCTATCCGAGCCCACCCGTCAGCCGGTGACGTGGGGCTCACCGGTGCCCACTCGAAGTGCAAGGGGTAAACCCCCCTCGAGCTCCACAGATCCAGAAGAGCCCGATCCTGAAGTTTCGGTCTAAACTATGCTAGTCCAAACTACCACCGTTTCACAAGCAGGACAAAACTATGTCACAAATCCAGCGAAGTTCAAACATGCATTGGTGCCAAAGTCAACAGTGTTTAACCAAGGTATGTGCGCTCCAAGAGAGAAGGCCAGAATGCGTGACGGTTGCTGGAGTGCAACCTGTGGCTGCTCGGTGGATTCGTGTCTGCTCCCCCAGGCTTCTGGAATCTCTGCCTCCTCAGGAGTCTGCATGGCAAAGGACGTGAGCCAAGAGGTCACGTTACGTACATAACATCACTCCCCCATGAGCCCACGGTGAACAGGTTCACCCACGTAGCAGCACTGACGCGAACAACAGCACAAGAGCAACGATGAAAAACGATCATGGATGCAGCTCAAAGGCAGAGTTCAGTCCACAGTACAGGCACGGTGCAATCCCACAGAACGAGCAGCCGCTAGAAACTTCGTACGGCTAATGGCCTTTGCTAGAAAATCTGCACGCTGCGAGTCAGTGCCAACTCACACAATCTGAACCTCACCTCGATCCACCAGGTTTTGGACATAGTGGTATTCAACATTAATGTGCTTTGTGCGTGCATGGAACACACCGGAGTTTTCTTTGATGGCCTTAGCACTCTGGTTGTCACATCGAAGCACCACGGGGGGCAAGGACTGACCTAACTCACGCAACAGACGTACCAACCACACACTCTCGGTCGCGCCAGCGCCCAGAGCCACGTACTCTGCTTTTGCAGTGTTGCGAGCGATACAGCCCTTCTTGCCACTGCGCCACGAGACGGCTGTTCCTCCAATGAGGAAGATGTAGCCGGTACGACTCTTGCCGTCCGGACTCCACGCCCAGTCACTGTCTGTGTATCCATCAATGACCACTGAGGCCTGACCTCGGTAGTGAAGTCCCATGCGGGCAGTGGAGACGACGTATCGCACGCACCGGACTGCGGCCTCAAGGACCCATCTGCGCGGCGCCTGTGAAAACTGTGCGAGCAGGTTGATTGTGAAGGCAATGTCTGGCCGTGTCGTAGTGGCCAGGTACATGAGTGAGCCAATGACTCGCAAGTACAGAGTCACGTCAACCAGCTCTCCCAGCTTTGCTGGATCATCGACCTTCAGAGCATCCTGTCCGTCTCGGGTGATCGGGGTGGACGCCGTGCGCACGTCACTATGCAGCTCGGCAAAACGCTCCCCTCGAATGAGGGCGTATCGCTCCTGATGGACCAAGAGTGTCCGACGAGCGCGATCACGGACAATCTGCATGCCTAGGAAGACTGCGGCCTCTCCCAGGTCTTTCATTTTGTACGTCGATCGTAGCACGTCCTTGGCCGCCTCGACAGCTTTTAGGTCAGGCGAGGCAATCAAGAGGTCATCGACATAGACCAGGATGGCTGAAAAGGTCGTAGTGGTTTGGGACAAGAAAAGCAACGGGTTCGCAGCACTGTGAACACAGCCCGCTTGTAGGAGCGTGCCGGTGATCTCCTTGTTCCAGCATCGAGGCGACTGCTTCAGGCCGTACAGCGCTTCCCGCAGCCGGTACACGCAGCCGCTGCCATCCTCGAACACTGGTGGCTGGACCATGTAGATCTCTTCTTCTAGCTCTCCATGTAGGAACGCGTTGTTGACATCCATCTGGTGGAGTTCCCAGTCGTGCTGGGCCACCTGGGACAGCAGGCCCAAGGCCGTGGTCATGCGTCCAACTAGTGCGAAGGTCTCAGTGAAATCAATCCCCTCGACCTGAGAGAATCCTTTCGTAGTCAGTCGTTTTGTGTAGCGATCAATTGTGTTGTCTGGCTTTAGCTTCTTACGTAAGACCCACTTGGCCTGGACTGCCTTTCGTCCGGGCGGCACGTCTACAAGATCGTAAACCCCATGTTCCTTGATAGCCGCCAGCTGAGCCTCGCATGCTGCGCGCCAGAGTGCTGCGTCAGGTCCAGCCAGGGCCTGACGCAGTGTGCTGGGGTCCGGCGTCACCCCCACCATACTGGGGTCAGGGGCCGCAACATCTCCTCCGCGTGTGGCCAAAGCATAGGCCGAAGACGGAGGGCCAACAGTGACTGTGGACTCTGCAGAGTCCACCGCAAGTTGACGCTTGTGAGCAAGGAGGGCAAGGCCTATATCGCAGCCGGGATGGACTTCATTGAGCCCCTGCGCACTCAGGCCCAGGACCCTCATGCCAGGGTCATCGTTATGCACGCTGCGAGTAGGACGCGGGCGGAGGCGTCCACCCTCACCTCGCCGGTATGGCTCCGGTGACGGCACAGCTGGAGCAGGTGGTGGACACTCGTCAGATACGGACACGGCTGGCGATGTGCCAGGTGATGCCGGCGCGTCGACTAGACAGACGGAGGGTGAGGACAACGCAGGCGACTTGACTAGTGACACAGTCTGCGGAGGTGGTGCAGGCGACGCAAAAGACACCGGTGACTCTGCTGGTGATGCAGGTGTTGGGAACAGGGGAAGCACTGGGGATGCGACCGGTGACAAAGAATCCCGTATTGCAGGAGATGCTGACGGGCCAGTGGACGCAGGTAGGACAGGCGACGCGGTCAACGCAGGCGGCGTAGACGACGCTGGCGAGTTTGCTGGTGGGTGGGGCGGACCCGTGGCGCCCAGGCTGGCCGGGACAGCACCATCAGGTAGCCCAACCTCCCCTGTGTGCGGGATCGTACCGCATCGAGGGGAATGCAACTGTGGGGTGCCCTCGGTGGGCAGATCTCTGAAGGAGAGGCGCTCGAAGAACAGTGCGTCTCGAGACTCGACAATGCGCCGCCGACTGGGGTCCCAAAACCGCCAGGCTTTGGAGCGTGCAGCCACGCCTACAAACGCATAGACGCGGCCTCTAGGGGAGAAATTGGACCCTTGTTGTTCTGGTGTGAACCGGATGCAGGCAAGGGACCCCTACACGTGCGCGAGCCGGAGATCAGCACGACGTCCGTAGCACAGTTGGTACGGTGTGTGTGTTCGGGAGGGGGCCATGAGGGATCCTGTTCCAGACCCATGTCATGTAGGCCATGCCCTCGAAGGCAAACGCTTCAGGCATGCCGCTGTCTGCCCGCATTGAGCGAACCGCATCTTCCATGGTGCGGTTCCAACGCTCAGACACACCATTTTGCTGCGGCGTGGCTGGGGCTGAGAGGTTGTGAAACACGCCCACCTCGGCAAAGTAGCGGTCCAGATCCCTCATGTATTAACCGCCCCGATCAGAATGGAAGTTTTGGAGGGTANGTGTGTGTGTGTGTTCGGGAGGGGGCCATGAGGGATCCTGTTCCAGACCCATGTCATGTAGGCCATGCCCTCGAAGGCAAACGCTTCAGGCATGCCGCTGTCTGCCCGCATTGAGCGAACCGCATCTTCCATGGTGCGGTTCCAACGCTCAGACACACCATTTTGCTGCGGCGTGGCTGGGGCTGAGAGGTTGTGAAACACGCCCACCTCGGCAAAGTAGCGGTCCAGATCCCTCATGTATTAACCGCCCCGATCAGAATGGAAGTTTTGGAGGGTATGGCCGGACTGGCGTTCGGCCATGACCAGCCATGTACGCATAGCAAGTACAGCATCGCTTTTCGGGCGCAGACTGAAGACCCACCGCATGCGGGTGAAGTCGTCTGTGATCGTCAGGACGTAACGCCCTCTGTCATCCTGGAACTCCACAGGTAGGGGTCCCAGGAGATCAGAGTGAACCAACTCGAGGAGCTTGAGAGCTCGTGAGTCAGACAGAGAGTATGTGGCACGATGCATTTTGCCTTGCGCGCATTGCAGACATTCAGTCTTGGGCGGCGCCACAAAGGACGCCGCGTCAAGGCCGAGCGCAGGTTGGGTGCGAATCAGACGGTCTACAACATCCAAGTGGACGTGGCACAAGCGTCTATGTAGTAGATACTGATGCTCAGGCGACAACGTGCCTATCACGAACAATCGTGCAGTGGGGAATGCAATGACGGTGGTCGACGTGGGGTAGCTGGAGACGTGGTACAAGTCCCCGACTGCCTTGCCACGAAGCACCACTTCAGCAGTGGCGCAAACGGAGACAGTGGCATCCTCACCGGTAAATGCCAAAGTGAGACCCATCCGTGTGCAGGCACGTCTAGACAGCAAACTGAGTTCTAGACCAGGCACATATAGCACATTTGAAATGTAAAATGGCCCAGACGGCCCATGGAATTGCACCACACCTTCGCCCTGAACAGGAACCTCATACCCAGTAGCCGTACGCACAGACTTCACAGAGCCAACAGGACCAAGGACGACAAAGTCACAACGACGACATGTCATGTGATGGGTGGCACCTAAATCTTGGATCTAGGTGGCATTCGTCACACGCTCGGGCGACGTGACTAAACAACTGCCAACAGTGCAGACGATTGACAGGGATGACTCAGCAGATGACTACTGCGTCGCACAGACAACACGTGCTTGCAACTCATCAAGCCAGGACAGGTTGTCGTGACCTGCGAATGCTACAGCAAAGACAGCGGACAGACCAGCATCATCACGTGCGACGAACGACTCCACAGACTCAACGGCGCACTGTGCCCCGCCACCACCATCACGACTGCACACCACGGACTCAACAGAACCAACAATGGAACCCCTCGGCTCAGTCAATGCACTCGCACTTCCCTGAGTTGTGAGTCGGAGAAGCTGGCCGAGCTCGGCGATGTCACGGGCTTGGGTCGCAAGCTGATGCTCCAAAGGTGTCAAGTCGCTGGCGTTGTCCTCGGCTGCATCAGCTCCTCGTGTAGACTGGATGTCGGTAGCGGCTGTGGTGTGTGCGGAGGCGCGCTCACGTTGCTCGAACGCTTGCTACAGTCCTTGCGCAATCTTCATCCAATTCTTGGGGAGCTTGCACTCCGTGTAACGGTGTGCTCCCCCGCAGTTGTAGCACTCCCACTGCCTTTCACGAGCCGGCTTCGCCTGCTGCTTGCCAACCTTGCCAACCCTCTTGTTGTTGTTTCCCTTCTTCCCTTGAACTGCCGCAGCGGAACCAGTAGCTGCTGCGAATGTTGTCATCGGCAGTGACGACGGGAGGGAGGAAGGGGGGAAGCTGTGTGATGTCTGGACTGCTGTGACGGATGCGGCTGACGTGCCATGACGGGCGTCATTTGCGGCTCCCACTCCTGCCACGTGTAGGAAATGTTGTGTGGCCCATGACAGAAGGAAGCCTCTGTCGGCCATCTCCTGAAAGCTGCTCAAGCTAAAGTTGTCAAAGGTCTTGGCATACTCACGCCCAACACCAATTCTCATGGTGTTGAACGCCATGAGTTGGCCCAGTCCATTTTTCCCCAGGGCCCTGTACAGCCGCATCGCTCGTCGCCAGTAGTCAGCTGGCGCCTCATGTCCACCCTGACGAAGGGAGTTGAAATCTGACAGCCGCTGTGATGTCGTCGCCATGGTAGCGCCTTCGAAAAGGGTGGTCGCCAGCTTCCATGCCTCGAGCGGGTCAGCTCCAGCTCCGGTGCGAGGATCACCAAGGAAGGGTTCGAAGTCGAGGGTGTACTCCTCCGGGACAGCCTTCAAGAGACCGTAGGCGGCGCGGGCGGCGGTTGCTGCCTGCAAGGGGTCTGTAGTCTGGTACTGGATGGTGTAGTACNTCTGACAGCCGCTGTGATGTCGTCGCCATGGTAGCGCCTTCGAAAAGGGTGGTCGCCAGCTTCCATGCCTCGAGCGGGTCAGCTCCAGCTCCGGTGCGAGGATCACCAAGGAAGGGTTCGAAGTCGAGGGTGTACTCCTCCGGGACAGCCTTCAAGAGACCGTAGGCGGCGCGGGCGGCGGTTGCTGCCTGCAAGGGGTCTGTAGTCTGGTACTGGATGGTGTAGTACAGGTACACCCCTTTACTGACTGCCCACATACGGAACCGCGGCTCCCACGTGACGTAGCTGTCCTCCTGTCGGTAGGCGGGGGGTTCGGTCTCAAACCATTTGGGGGGCTTCGTCGTCGCCAAAGCCGCCGGGACAACCTGCGCTGGCGACGGAGACGGGGGACCTTCATCCAACCCTAGACTCATGCGCAACAGCTAGTCCTCTAGGGAGGGCAGGTCTGCGGTTGTCCTGGGCATGTTGCTAGGGCCTGCTTCGCTGATTGATACTGCCTTATGCCCTGAGCGGGTTCGACGCCGCTTTTCCAACTGTGCGAGGCGCAGGCGTAACATGCCTTCCTCATCGCTTGCGTCTGAGTCCGACTCGGGCAGCTGGTCGGATAGTTCAGCATCGAATGCTCCTAGAGCCGCATCAACGTCATCGGCGACGGCACTCTCGACAGTCATCTTGCCCTTGCGCACAGCATTGCGGAGTAGCAGCTGCTGCTGCTCTTGCTTTTGCTGCCGCTGTTGTTGCTGCTGCTGCTGTTGTGGCTGGCCTGCATCCAGAAACAGCTTGAACAGATCAGCCAATTGTTTGGCCGTCTGTTCAGCCTGCTGAGCTTGCTGCTCACGCAACTCGCGTAGGCCACGTGCCAGCGAGTTTGGACTAGACGGGGATTCGTCCCGCATCACGACCGGCGTGTCGCCAACCACACCGGAGGCAGCAACGCCAGCATTTGCAGTGGAGCTGGTAATGCCGACTCCGACAGGTGCGTCCTTAGGCATGTGGTCTGGTGGAGTGCCGCAAGCGAGGTTTTAAAGGCGGTGGCACCACTGTTGGGTGACTGACGCTGCCGGAAGAGTTCGGCAACGTTTCACTCTGCCCCAGCGGGCATGAGACCACTGTCAAGGCCTTTTTGAGCCTGGAAACCACCAATATGCCCCCCTACGCTGCCGAGAAATTTTCGACAACGTTTCCCCCGCCCCAGTGGGCGTGGAACATTTGGGAGGCCTATTTCAGCTTGGAAATCGTCGCCGGACCCCTCCCACGCTGCCGAAAAATTTCGGCAGCGTTTCCCCTGCCCCAGTGGGCGTGGGAAATCTGGGAGGGACTGTTTGGGACCACCGTTGTACCTGAACCACCCCCACCCAGCCCAGGAGTAGAGAGGAACCCAGCCAGCAGGGGGAAGGGAAGACCAAGGGGCGGAGCTGACAGCAGAGTACCGTTGCTGCTGCCGTCGCTGCTGCTGTACGCCGTAGATGATGCATGACCTCTCTGGCACCTGCTGCCTACTCACGCAGCCTATGGCTGCCGCAGCTGCTCGCTGCTGCCCGCTGCCGTGGTTGCAGCTGCTGCTCCAGGCAGCTGCCGCCGGTCCTACGGCTGCGCAGCTGCCACGACGGGTGTGCAGTGGCGGCTGTGCGGTGGTAACTGCGGCTGCACCCCAATGCAGCAGTTACTTGCTGTGGCTGCCGCTCGCTGCTGCACGCCGTAGCTGCTGCACGCCGTAGCTGCTCCGTGCAGCTGCCGTGTATGCTGCGATTGCGCAGCCGTCACTGCGGCTGCTGCTCGCTTTGCTGGTGCAGCCGCTAATCTGCGCAGCCACCTCTGCGATTGCTGATTCTGCTCAGCTGCCGCTGCCACTGCTGCTCCGCGCAGCTGCTGGTCGGCTCAGCCGTTGCCGCGGCTGCAGGTCAGTAGATCCTCCCAGGATCGTGCTGTGCTTCTCATGCACAGCGCGACGAGCTTTGGCTCGTTCTGCTCTGATACCAGGACAGTATTGCTTTGCTTCTCTTCCCTCACGTGTCCATGTTCACCTCAGCACTGCGGTTTGAATGGAACCAACGGGAGTCAGAATGGTGGTGTGTGTGTAACATGAGAGTGAGAAGAGCGAGTAAGAGTGGGTGGCGGGTGGAGCTCGCTATCCGAGCCCACCCGTCGGCCGGTGACGTGGGGCTCACCGGTGCCCACTCGAAGTGCAAGGGGTAAGCCCCCCTCGAGCTCCACAAATCCACAAGAGCCCAAACCTGAAGTTTCGGTCTAAACTATGCTAGTCCAAACTACCACCGTTTCACAAGCAGGACAAAACTATGTCACAAATCCAGCGAAGCTCAAACATGCATTGGTACCAAAGTCAACAGTGTTTGACCAAGGTATGTGCCCTCCAGGAGAGAAGGCCAGCACGCGTGACGGCTGCTGGAGTGCAACCTGTGGCTGCTCGGCGGACTCGTGTCTGCTCTCCCAGGCTTCTGGAATCTCTGCCTCCTTAGGAGTCTGCATGGCAAAGGACGTGAGTCGAGAGGTCACAATACGTACATAACATCACAGTCCACCGGGTGCGCGGGTTTCAACCCACCGAGAAAACTCTCCTACCTCCTGACAAACCCACAAGGCTGCCGGAGCGCATTAACCTCGTCTCGCCTACGTTGTCGTAGGTGCTGGAGAAGTCTCGGTGCAATCTGGAGGCACATCGTGTCGTCACGCCCTCCTCCATCATATACCGTCAACATGGGTATATGGATAACACATCATCGTCAGTCGTGACAGGTGGAAGCCACACAAACCAACACAGCCTACACATGTACATCTGCCGAGCACACCCTCTTCACACGTGGCGGAGAGGACAATCAGGACAAGTCAAGACAAAGGCCCCACACCAAAAGGGACACAGAAGGAGTTGCACCAAAGTTTATAACCCAGGTTTCACCCAGCATATGCTGTGCTAGCGACACAGTAGACAACACATCCACACCAATACTAAGCTATTCTACATCGGAGATGACGGAGGGGTAATCTCTGTAAGATGATGATGAGTGGAATCATGCTTTCTTCTGTTGGCTAAGGCCAGGCCGCTACAGTGTGCTTGAGCTTCTCTCCATAAACACCCAATGCTTTGACAATGCAGCATTTGGGACTAGGTAGTTGCTTGTGGTGGTGACGGCAGACCAATTGGTGTCTCCACTGTCGGCTTCACTAGCAAGATGTCGTCGCACGAGAGGCACGGCGGAACTGTAGCCACTGCGAAAGACATGGACCATGGTGCTCAACAACCCAATCTCGGCATCTTCTGTATTTGAACCCCTCATGGACAATGTCTCCTGGCCTCCAACTTGTGGTTTCCTTTCCACAACTGGAGCAAGCCTTCCCCTCCCCCGGACACCAGAAAAAACTGCAATGTCTCACCCCAAAACGCATGGCTGCGGCTCTCCACCTCTGCCTTCAAAACCAGCTGCCTTGGCTGCTGCTGCTGCTGCTGCGCATGCTTTGCCTGCTCCTGGTGGTGCTGCCACTGTGCCCAAACCTGCTGGTGCGGAAGAGGGCAAGCAGCCAGAGCAGTGACGGGACCTCTGTGTGCGGAAGCAAACGTTGCGACTTGCAGCCATTCCACTCTCCGCAGCGGCCGCAGCAGCAGCTTCCCCTCTTGCCCTGGCAGCATGGCAGATGTGCCCGCGGCTTTCTGGCCAACCTCCAGCAGGCTTGCTGCTGCTGCTGCTGCTGCTGCTGCTGCTGCACTTCCTCCTGAACCTGCTGCTTCTTGTATGCCCGAACCGCAATGCTTGCGATGGCCAATCAGCTGAGCGCTGTAGTGCACACGTACAGACCACACCTGCACCACGCAGGCAGTAACAGACAGCAAAGAGCAAACTTCAGCGGTGTTGATGCGGCTGGCCACGGAAAGAGTCAGGCAGCAGGGTCTCTGATGAGTAAAGCTTTCAAACAATTCATGTCGCTGCTGCTGCTCTGGAAAATGTCTTGCGTTGCCGCTGCTGCTGCGTAGAAAATGGTTTGCGTTGAAGTATCTTAAGCAGATGGCAGCATGAGCAAGCCCATGAGCACTCACTGTTTACCTTGTGAAGACCACGCGAGACGGTACGGGACAGGATGGGATGGGGTCAGACGGGCCGGGATGGGACAGCACAGGGTGGAAGGGGGCAGGAGGATATAGAGCGGGGCCGGACGGGACCAGGTGGGCCGGGACATGTCGGGCGGAACGGAGTGGTTTGGGGCAGAACGGAACAAGGCATGGCGGGGCAGGGCGGGGTGCGACTGGACGAGGTGGGTGTGGGGAGGGGGAGACGGGGGAGGATCTGG
>SZWC01004262.1:116909-149960 GCA_023375785.1 Penium margaritaceum
ATCACACCACACAACATCACACCACACAACATCACACCACACAAAATCACACCACACAACATCACACCACACAACATCACACCACACTACACAACACTACACAACACCACACGACACAAACACCACACGACACAAACACCACACGACACAAACACCACACGACACAAACACCACACGACACAAACACCACACGACACAAACACCACACGACACAAACACCACACGACACAAACACCACACGACATAAACACCACACGACACAAACACCACATCACACAACATCACACCACACAACATCACACCACACAACATCACACCACACAACATCACACCACACAACATCACACCACACAACATCACACCACACAACATCACATCACACAAAATCACACCACACAGCATCACACCACACAACATCACACCACACAACATCCTGCCAAACTCATATCGCGTCACACACAATGTGTAGCCACACACCTCGCACCACCACCGGCAGAGCGACGACAACTGCAGCAGAAATCACACTGTAGTGGCACCGCAGCTGCGCCTCCATGGCAGGTGCCACCACTAGCGATGCATCCCCCTTCTCCATCTTCCTCTCCTCCTCCGTCTCCCTCTCCTCGTCCGTCTCCCTCTCCTCCTCCGTCTCCCTCTCCTTGTCCGCCTCTTCACACCGCACCACATCTTCTCTGCTTGACCTCTCCTGCTTCTTTGTTCTCTCTGGAACAGTGCGCTCTTTTTCCTCGCCCAACTGCTTGGTTTCCGATTCCTGCTGCTGCTGCTGCTGCTGCTGCTGCTGCTGCTGCTGCTTCTGCTTCTGCTTCTGCTTCTGCTGCCCCTGCTGCTGCCACTCCTGCTGCCGTTGCTGCTGCTGCTGCTGCTGCTGCTGCTGCTGCTGCTGCTGTTCCTGCTCTTGCTGCTCATGTTTCTGCTGCCGCTGCTGCTTGCCAATGGCTGCACATGACTTCGACTCCGACACTTCTCTGACTGCACCGGCAGGTGCCCCTGCTGCAGCTGCAGCAAGTGCCCGATTCGGTGCAACAGCAGGCGCTGCATTGGCTGCAGCAGCACGTGTGTTGTCAGCTGCAGTAGCAGGTGCAGCGACAGTAGCAGCACTAGGCTGAGTTTCCTGCTCCAGAATGTGGGCCAGCGAATCTTGCACCAAAGACGGCTGCTGCCACAGTAACTGTGGCTGCTGTGGTTGATGTGTTTGTCGTCGTAGCAGCAGCAGCTGCTGCTGCTGCTGCCGATGCTGCTGCTGCTGCTGCGGCTGCTGCTGCGGCTGCTGCTGCTGCTGCTGTCGCCATTGCTGCTGCCAGTGATGCAAAGCTNGTGCTTGACGAATCTGCTGCCGCTGCTGCTGCTGCATTGATAGAAGGGCCGCTTGTCACTGCAGCAGTAGGGGCCGGGAGAGCCGCAGCAGGCCAGTGAACGGCGAGGGCGGCGATGCAGCAGTTGCACAGAGTGTGGCCGCACCTGGGCAGCAGCAAAGGCACTGCGCTCGCGTTGTCTGTGTCGCTGCTGCCGCTTGCGTCCAAGGCGGGGGCGGCAGCGGTGGTGGTGGTGGTGACGTCGCCGAAGGGCACGCAGCACACCGCGCACTCTGGGAAGGGAAGGGAGGCAGATGGGTCCATCGCGTTCCATCAAAATGCATTTCAAAGAGTCTGGGAAAATGTGAAGGGGAGGGAGGGAGGTCTTTCCATGGCCGTCGGTCAGACGCAGGCAGGGCGCAGGGGATGGCAGCACGCGGCAGTGCACTTATGTTGGCAGCGGGAGCGGTGACGGCGTCGGCGGCGAGGGCGGCGGCGGCGGCAAAGGCGGTGATCGACACTAGTCTGGGTCCGGTTCGGCAGGGAATTTTGGGGCGGGAAAATTCTGTCTGCGAGGAGCCAACGCCACCCGAAACTTGTACGGTAACGCGTGCGAGAGGTCAACGTCTTGGGAAACACTCGCGAGCTCGTGAAGATTCAAAGGACAAATCGATAAGGGCCCGTTTGGATGGCGTCGCGTAGGCCGTGCTGTCCTCGAAATCTGTGCGACGTCGAGTTCAGCGTTCTATCTAGCCTGTGCGAGCACGGAAGTCGTACGTCCGGTGGCTGTCCTCGAATTTTTCACGGACCCTCAATCGTAGGGTTGTGCAACGTGGGTAAGGTTCACGTCATGCGCGTGATTGCGATTGGAGGATGTCACACGAGTATGCGACGCCATCCAAACCAACCCTAATTAGTATTAAGCATAAACGGTACTTTGATGACAAATATCAAGCGAGACAAACACATGTACACAATGCCAAGAATGATAATGAGGCGAATTTCCAGTCCTTGCAGGTCGGTCAAAGTAATGCGTGTGAGGTTGCGTCATGAGTGGCTACTTCGAGAAGCTCCGCCAAGAAGTTGGGGGGCTTCGATTTATCGAGGCGCGTCTTTATGAATTTCTAGCACCGTGGAGAAGTTGAACGAACAATATCGAAACATCAAGAAAGTTAGCAAAACTTATGCCGAACTTTCATAAGGGTGGCCACAGTTGAGAGAAACTTCGGGAACGGAACACCGAAGGTCTGGGAGTTGGCCAAAATCCCCTCGACCGAACAACGTAAGAATCCTAAGTTTGTCGCATAGTTGGCGGCAAATTAAATGACAAAACTGCCCACTTGTGTATGTCAGGGACGTAATACATCCCCCCTTTTAGACGTAAAATCTTGGTGTGTTAGTTTTCGTGGACCGGTAACGACGGTAGCAATCGTCAATCACATGACTCACGTCTTAAAGGTTGTAGGGCTTCCAGTTGTTCGGCGCGGCATCGTGGCCGTGCAACTTGACCAGACATCATGTCATTCTTTCACGTCAGCGATGTTTGGGGATGTCTACAATCACGTACTCCGTGGTCACGTCCACTTGTACAAGAAGTAGTGGTGCATCGTCCCTGTCGAGGAAGTTTGTGTTGGGATCTCGTTAGTGCTTGAACTTTTTTATGGTTGGCATTCGCTTAATCTTGAGCTTTGTAAAGTCATGTCCTCAAAGTTTTATGTCCACTTAGCAGAGTCAAATGTGATCGCTACTGTTGAACACGTTATCAATGCGATTTCGGTGAGCTACTCACTTCATAGGTGCTTGTGTCTTTGCAAGGGTGAGTCGTGTTTCTTCCAAAACCCATAAGAAGCTTCTACCATGGATGTCGACCCTAGGGATGCTACATTAACTCAATAATCTAGTCATTGTGGTAAGAAGTTTCGATGGTCGGGTTTGACCAAAATGCATCTTGTGGTGTATTTTATCTACTTTGAAAGAATGGATGTTTCACCTCCTTAAATGGAGAGAGGCAAGGTTGAAATCTTTACTATAACAATACCTTAGGTGCACTTGGAGGCCCTTAGAGCTATGACCCTTTCGTTTTCCAGCTAAAGGGTAGTTGGTAAACTTCAACCTACAACCTCCTGCAACCTCCTGGTGCCCCTTTAGCTACCGGCGCATCTTCAACCTCCAGTGGCTCTTCAGCAGCAAGTGGTCTTTCTATTGCCAATGACTCTTCATCTCCCAGGTGACTCTTCAACTAGCCTGGGTCGTTATGTAACCACCCTAGTGGTTTTCAAACTACCTACAACCTCCAAAGCCAGAGCCTCCACAGAGGCCCTCCCACGCTTACTTAAGGGGCTTTGTCCATTCAAACCATTATGCCTTGAAAATGACTTCAAACATTCTGAGGTCTCCTTCAAGCTGTGCCCAAGCAGCTACTCCAGAGTTTCCCTGTGCAAGCCTCAGCCTTTGACAATTCAAGCTTGTGCCTAAGGACGCACCTCCTACAAAGGCATGTGACTTCTTCACTGCAAGCTAGTGCTCCCACAAGCAGTCTACTCCAGGTCTGATTTTCCAGACTTGGTCTCACAGCATATAGGGCGAGCGCCCTGCGGATCCACAAGTCCGCACTTGTGGCTACATCCCTACAACTGGTTCAGGCAAATCTTCATGTACTTCTCCATGTGATCTACAAGTTCCTACATACATTTCAGATTCCATTGTCCATGCCTTGTCCTTGTAAATTTCAGTCCATATTCAACCATCCATCTTCTGCTTATCCTAACCTGGTATTAGAGCACGGAAACGGCCTCTAAGTCCAAGATAGGCTCCACCACAAGCACAACAATATGGAAGGCATGGTAGTTATCATTTGTGATGTGGTGGCAGACTTCCAACGCGTTCATCAACGGGCTCTTTCGACAAGACTTCCCTTTGAGGATCTGCAGCACATTGTGGACGTCTTTACACTCCAATCTTTGTTTCCCCAACGGCTCACACATCTTTGCCCCAAGCTTGAGGCTTCTATTCAAAGCTTGCACAAACAAGCCACACGACAGGCACAAGGAGCAACGTTTTCTACTCCGTCTTAGAAAATCCAACTAAAAAAGCTAACAAAGAAGTAGATATGTCCATAAAGGCTATGGAAATGGTTTCTACACTCTTCACACTATCAGTTGACGAAGTAGGAGCGGCAACAGATGTGTTCGCAATGGCAGCGGAAACGACTGCAACACTCAACACATTGCCAGCTCACAAAGCTAGGGTGGCAACAGATGTGTTCGCAATGGCAGCAAACACGGCTAAAACACTCTACACATTGCCAGCTGAGGAAGTTAGAGCGGTAGCAGATGTGTCCGCAACGGCAACGGACACGGTGACAACACTCTACACATTATTAGCTGACAAAGGTAGGGCGGTAATAGATTTATCTACAATGACAGCGGACATGGTTGCAAAATCTACGTGCTACCAGCTGACAAAGCTAAAGAGGTAGTAGATTTCTCTATAACGGCAGTGCACATGGCCACAAACCTCTACATATTACTAGCTGATGAAGTTGGGGTATGCGCAAATTTGTCCGCCACGGTAGTGTACATGCCTACGACACTCTACAAACTGCCAACTAACAAAGCTAGAGCGGCAACAGATTTTTCCGCTATGGTAGCGCACATGGCTACAAAACTCTATACACTGCCAGCTAACAAAGTTAAGATGGCAACAGATTTATCCACGGCTGCAACAGACACAGTTGTAGCACTCTATAAAATTTCAGCTGAACAAGCTGGAGTCGTAGCAGATGTCTTCGTAACGTGAATGAGTATTACTACAACATCCTACAAGTCACAAGCTGATGAAGCCTAAACAACGCCGGACTTGTGTCTAACGCCAACAGACATTGTTGCCACTTCTTACAACAAACCTGCTAACATGGCTTAAACAAAGAGCATGAAGCTCTTTCTACGTCATCTACCACTACTTTACTAGCTTTCCAAGTTAGATAAAAAAAAGGTGTGAAGCTGTTTGGGCTTCAACTACCACTCCACTGCCAGTTGATAAAGCTGGAAGAGAAGAGCATGGATTTCTTTCTCTGTCAATCGCCCGTACGCTGCCACCAGAAAAAGCTGGAACAGAAGAGCCCAACACGCTTAAAACTACAACATTTTCCATGACTGTAACTGACAATGCTGCACTATTCCATTCAGCTGGCAAAGTTGGACCAGAAGAGGGAGAACCTTCTTCCACGTCAACTATGACAGTTCCATCATTTGCAACTCTGGTTGACAAAACCAAAAATTCAGCACATCTGCCCGTAGATGCAACAAGCATCACTACAACAGATTCTTTAATACGAGTTGATGAAGCTAGTGATGGTGCAACCATGCAAACCATTCAGACACAACTCCTCAGTTTGCAGATTGATATAACAAGAAAAGCTTCCGGGCGGCACCACTCCCCCTTTCTGACAAGGTGCTGCCACATGTTCAATATCCCGATGAAGGCATTCAACACTTCTCCTTTACTCGCGAAGACCGGCAACACTGCTCACCACTTTCTATGAATCTAGAAAACATTTCTGAAGAGCACAAGTTAAACAAAAATCATCATCGAGTTCAAAGGTCAGCATTGCATCAAAGGAGCCAACATCCATTGTTACCAAACTCACAAGCTCAACAAGAACACCTTACACAACCACCACCTCTCTATGGTCTCTGTATCAAGAGCGGCCAATATGATAGAATCTCCACTGTCAGATCCTCCTCCACTTGGCATACCCTAAGCTGCCTTTGCCATCGTAGCCAGGCCCACTGCCTTGCGGTGTACCCTAGAGGTACCAAACTAGTGGTGTCATCATCTATCTGGTCTCCAACCACCGTCAAAACGGTTTTCGCAGCACTATCCTTGTACAACGAAGCCAAAGAACGACGCCTTTCTTGTCTCTCGCCATGTCATGGAGTAGGAAAATCCTCACCTGGAAACTTCCATGAAGGCTCAGTCACAGTTCCACGCATCGGCATAAGAGGAGTTGATGACTCTACTTTTCCAACGTTTACGGGCACCATCTCCACTGTTTACTCCATTCGGGCCTCCTCCGAGAGCACAAGAGGTGAATGAGAAAGCGAGAAAAAACTTTCCCCACTTGAAACTTCCACAATAATAGGTTTCCAGCAGTCGTCATCGTCATATTCCACGTCGGAAAAAATTGACAATTGAAAATCATCCGTCAATGGTGTCTCCGGAGTTGTTCCTCTCTTTGTAATAGCCGATGGAGGATTTCCATTGATCTCAACATCAAGAAAAATGTTTTCCATTAGTATGGCATCACTTGGCCTCACACTGGAGGAAAAGGAGTGCTCCATCTCACAAGGCTCTAGTGCTTCTACGGCTTCTCGACTCTCAAGGCCACAGTTCTCAGTGTTAACTCTCCAATGCCACAATCAGTGGCTTTTAGAATGGACTTGGGAAGCTTCAATGGACACTCAAGTTGCTCCTTTAGTGGAAATGAGAGCTCCCACATCCTCTGCTTTGGAGGTTACCGACAACTTCCATCACCATCATGCAAAACAAATGGCCAAAGAAACCGCCCTCGACATATTTTCCCAACTTCCTTACAACTTTCCAGATTATTCTCCAGCGGCAGGGGCGTTTCTGTAAACCTCCTCAGCAACTGCAACGTTAGGAGACCAAAATCTCCCAACAATGCGGTCTTCGTCTCCCTTGGTCATGGGGAATGCATGGTTCTGAAACATCTTTTGTATTGGACGGTGTTGAACCACTGTATTCAACTTGAATTAATGAATTGTGAGCCGAGTTTAATACAAATTTTCTACCGCCAGAAACAATGTATTTAGCGCCACTTTCGGTTGGTCACAAAAGCTATGTCAGCAGACACGCGAGTTCGATCCCGGGCCCGCTGGATCTCTACTCCCGAGTCGCCTAAACGAGACGCAACGAGCACCGCCGTCGGGTTGCAAAGTGACGTGCTTGACTGGGCGATTCTCTGGACACAAGAATGCCTTTGTACAAACAAGGGTGGCAAGCAATGGCTTGCTAATCATTCATCGCCATGGGTGTCCATCGAACTCAAGTTGTTTCTAGAGGAGCTCTAATCGGTCGCGCGACCAGACTGCACATGGAGTTCCGCGAGGCTTTGGTAGTGCTCATTACAGAGCTCTACCGTTGACTCCTTTCCTAGTTCCTTTGATGGCCAATGCACACTGGAGTGTTCGGCAATGCGCCATGGTTGCACGAACTCCAGGACGACCATCCACAACGTATATTCAACACCACCCACATGTCCCAACGCACGTGGGCAGACATCATCACCTTCATTCGAACACACACTACACTTCGCGACACTATCCTCACTGTCGAGGAGAAGTTGTTCGTGTGGCTACAATGCATTGCCCAATCCATGTCGGTGCGCCAACTATGTGAACGCTTTCAACAAAGCCCCGCAATGGTGCACAGAGTCATCAGAGAGGTGGTTTCTGCTATCACCACGCTTGTACGGACTGTTATCCGCCAGCCACAAGTTAGAGGCCCTCCTCCGCAAGCTTGGATTCAGCAGCGTGACTACTTACCATGGTTTGATGACTGTGTTTGGGCAATTGACGACACCCATGTGCTAAAGACAGCTCCTTTGTCCCTGCGCGACGCATATGTGAATCGACATCAGCAGGTCACCATGAACATCCTCGCGGCATGCAACGCGGACTTGGTGTTCACCTACGTCATGGTGGGGTGGGAAGGAAACACACATGACAGAAAAATGTTTCAAACTGCTCTACGTCATAATTTCAGCTTGCCTGAAAACAAGTACCTGCTAGCGGTCGCCGGATTCCCCAAGGGGATCGGTTTGCTAACACCCTACCATAGTACACGGTACCATCTTTGGAAGTTCGGAGAATCACCACCAACATCCCTTGCTGAATTGTTTAATCGACGTCCTGCCCGTGCACGCTCGATTATCAAGCTTGCCTTTGGACAACTCAAGGTGAGGTTTCACATTCTCTACGGTGTTCCTCATTACAACATCAGGTTTCAACCAAAGCTGGTTCTTTCTTGTTTTGTTCTTCATATTCTCATACAATGTTGCGAGGCTACCGAGTTCAACATCACCCAAGTAGAGGAGGCATCAAGACAACTGCCTGCACGACGGGTGCAAGTAGTGGGACAACGTCATGGTGGTGCACGTATGCAAGGCATGAGGACAGGCATTGCATGTAGAATGTGGGATGATTATGTCACTTGGGCAAATGAAGAGGAAACCACCGAGAGCATGCCAACTTGGTAGAATAGAAAACAATTTTCAAAATACATTGCAAAGCATTACAAGATCATGGTCCAAGTGTCTCTTCGGCCATAAGGGACGCCATGCCTGCATCACCACCAGCATTGGGCGTTGATGGGCCATTTCCAGGTGCTCTATTGTCCGTACCTTTAGCGGGTGATGCCACGCGCAAGCGCTTAGCTTTGGGCTCATTGATGTCCCGGCCCAGGATAGTGCGGCTGACACGTGTGTGGAGCTTGCCCTTGGTGAACGCAAAGTCATCTATGAGCTGCGGCTTTCCCTTGAGCTTATCCATCATCTCCTCTTTGGTGGCAAGGTCCATTGTAGCGTCAGCATCAATCATTTGAACAGAAATTACATATGAAGCATTGGGTCCCTCATCACGGGTGAAACACTCCATCTTAGCGCTATTCCTAGCAAGCTTCTCCACCCTTTCCACTTGCTTCTCTATCACCCCCTTCATCTTTGCATGTCGTAGCTCAACTTCATCCCCACCGTCAAGCACAACAACCTCTTCCGGACTGTCATACTGCTGCGGGTCACTTGAAATGACATTGTTTCCGCAAGCCTTGTCACGTGCAAGTAGCTTCATTGCCACATCAAACCATGGGAGATTCTTGCCCTCGAGCTTGCCTTGATCTGCATTGACCGCCCTTATCTCTCCCCACTTTGTAGAACTGAACTCAAACTTTCATGTCATTGGGTTGTACGGAGTGACGCTCAAACAGGACAATGCACATACATTCTTCCAACACGCCAAAAGATTGCTCATGCGTGCCCAAACCTGCTGTCAGGATAAGCTGGGTAGTCCAAGCGTGGCCTTCAGCGGAGGCAACGTGGCTGCATATAGCTTAGTCCACCATGCGTTGCATCCGCGGTAGGTAGGCACAAGATCGAGCGTGATACGAAGCATGGCCTCATTGCGCTTCGTTGCCCAGAATGCTTGGCCCAAAGCTGTGCTTGTGGTGTTCTCCGTCGACATGCTGGAGGGCGCAGGCATCTGGGCTGACATTTCACACAGGCTGGGATTCGCATAAGGCGTGCTGAATTGTGGCGGTGGAGGTCGCGCCGGCGAAGGGGTGTGCGGAGTGTCTTATGCCGAGACGTTGTGTGCGAGCAAGGCCTCGTAAGCGGACGACACTATGCCCGCAACAACATACCGCTCACGATATGGGGCATGAAGGGTGTACACCCCACACATGTAGGAGTTGTGGTCGTTGCCCACGAGTGGAGTCCTGTTGAAAGGCACGGAGCCGGCAGTAGAGGCGCTCGGATCGCCACGTTCACGGCGGAAGTCACGGCGCATTCGTTGCACGCGAGAGGTGAGCCGGATGTGGGCTTGTGAGCCCTCAAAAGGAGTGGGACTGTAGTTGTCGGCCCATATGCGGCGTGGAGAGGAGGCAGCCATTGATGAGGAGGCAGCCATTGAAGCGAAGAGGGACAGACTGATGGGAGATGTGTGGAAAGTTCCTTGCAAGTTCCGCGGCCTTGTATGGCAATAGCAATCTGGGTCTCGATGCGCGAAGGTGCGACACAAGTGAGAATGTCGAGGCGGTCCGTGGTTCGAAGCTTCGAATTTTGAATTTCAAACAATGCTGCGGGGGTCAGAGGAAGCCACGATTCTTTGATCGTGGCCGTGTACTTTTTTTATTTCGATGTTCAAAAAGAGAAGCACACCAATACATCTGTATTGATGCTTCTTGGCCCAAACCCTTGATGCAAGTCCTTTTCGTCACGAAATGTACTGGACAAATCCACATTGGCAGGGTTTCAATGCAAGATACAAGTATGAAAAGGCGGAAGATACAAAATGACTCGTCGAACCTCCGACATGTCAGATTGACCGGTCCGACCCTGGAAAATTGAGCGAAAGATACAAAAAAGAAAGTTTCGGAACCACGCAACAGTTTGCGCAAACCTCCCCAGCTCGACCGCGCCTCATCCGGCGGTTGCAAGCAGCTACCGGCCAGCTGTCAGCTGGGGATCGACGGCCCCCCTCAACCGCCTGCTCGCTGGTCGACCAGTCGCTCGAGCATCGCCCGGTCGCTCGAGCGAGGTCGCCTCTCTCCCGCTCTCTTGCAGTTTCCACGGAAACTGCGAGCCTCGTAGTTTCAAGTGAACACTGCGAGGACCGCAGAATTCGCAGATAGAAAAAGGGCGGGGGGAGCTGGATGTGCTGAGTGAGCCAATTCGCGTTCGCAGTTTTTCCGACCTTGAACTGGCCGCGATGGGGCAAATCGCCAGTTTGACTTAGAAAGAAAAAATCCACATGACCCCATCCCTATCCTTTCAGCAAATCACCATCCGCGCTTCGTCCGAGTTCTTTACACAGACAATGCCACTTCTGCAACCACCATTGTAGATGTATCCTCGTCTATAGAAAACTACTACATCATGTACCTTCAAGTCACAGACCATCCTACGATTTCTAAATGGACCCTCTACGACAAATGTCATCATCAACTGAGGGGAGGGTGTTGTGATTTACCCAGTTTCGATGGCCGGGTTTGGCCAAAATGCATCTTCTGGTGTATTTCATCTACTTTGGAAGGATGGGAAATTCACCTCCTTAAATGGAGAGAGGCGATGTTCAAATCTTTGCCTTCAAGGTTATGACCCTTCAGTTTCCAACTAAAGGGTAGCTGGTAAAACTCCTAGCAAAAACTCCTACAACCTCCCGGTGACCCTTCAGCTGCCAATGCATCTTCAACCTCCAGTTGCTCTTCAGCTGCTAGTGGCCTTTCCGCTACCAATGACTCTTCATCTTCCAGGTGACTCTTCACTTGGCCTGGGTGGTTATGTAACCACCCGGGTGGTTTTGCATCTACGTACAACCTCAAAGGCCAGAGCCTCCAAAGACGCTTTCCCAGTCTTACTTAAGGGGCTCAGTCCATTCAGTCTATTATGCTTTGACAATGCCTTCAAACATTCTGAGGTCTCCTTCAAGCTGTGTCCAAGCAGCTACTCCAGAGTCTGCCTGTGCAAGCCTCAGCCTTTGACACTACAAGCTTGTGCCTAAGGAAACACCTCCTTCGAAGGCCTGTAACTTATTCAGTGCAAGCTACTGCTCTTGGAAGGTGTCTACTCCAGGTCTGGTTTTCCAGACTTAGTCTCACGGCATCCAGGGCGGGCGCCCTGCGGGTGCACAAGTCCACGCTTGTGGCTACATCCCTGCAGCTGGTTCAGGGAACTCTTCATGTACTTCTCCATGTGGTCTAAACATTCCTACATGCATTTCAGATTCCATCGTCCATGCCTTGTCCTTGAATATTTCAGTCGAGATTCAACCATACACCTTCCGCAAATCTTAACAGTTTCTATCATGTACGTCGACCGAAGGGGTGCTACATCAACTGAACAATCTAGTCAGTTTGGTAAGACATTTGTTGTACATCACTTGAAGGGGATTTTACCTGTTGCGGTGGATGTGGTAGCATTTTATGCGAGTTTGGTGGTTAGTAGCTTTGCTGCCCAATCGTTGTCTTGCGGCTTGCATAATGTACGAAGGATCTGTTAGAGGGTTTGATTGGTCCGCTCCTTTTTCCTGTCAATTTGCAAATAGAACTTCATTCATAGTTGGATCTAACTACCATTTCACGTCGTGGATTGGCGCCAGAAATGCCTAGGTAGGCGTCCATCTCTATCGTTATGATATTTTGTGGCACACCGTGTAGTAGTACGATATGGTTTGGAAACAACCCACTATTCCCTCTACGATGGCGGCGGTCATCATGGAGATGGAGTGCTACATTTTTAAAATCTGTCAACCACAATGAGGATGTCGTCATACTCCTCAAGAGTGGTGGGTAGTCCTATCACGAAATCCATGCTACTTTTGGCACACGGTTCTATCAGAACAGCCAGGGATTGGAGTAGACTAGGTGGCCTCGTGCGACGAGATTTTTCCCTTACAAGTGTCGCATGATTTGTACAAGTTTGACATGTCAATCTACATCTTGTCGTACCTTTCGCATTTTGCCACCTTCTTCAGTGTCTTATCCTCGCCAAAATGTCCACCTAGACTGGTGTCAAGGCATTATTCAATTCTTCTCTTTGTAGTTCCTCATTTGGTNTAGTCCTATCACGAAATCCATGCTACTTTTGGCACACGGTTCTATCAGAACAGCCAGGGATTGGAGTAGACTAGGTGGCCTCGTGCGACGAGATTTTTCCCTTACAAGTGTCGCATGATTTGTACAAGTTTGACATGTCAATCTACATCTTGTCGTACCTTTCGCATTTTGCCACCTTCTTCAGTGTCTTATCCTCGCCAAAATGTCCACCTAGACTGGTGTCAAGGCATTATTCAATTCTTCTCTTTGTAGTTCCTCATTTGGTTGAACAACGACTTGGCGAGTGAATCACCAGAAATAACAAGGGTCATTAAACCAGAACTTGGTTTTTTTGTACCTATCAAACTCCTCGTCATCCTTCACAAACAGTCTCGTGAGGTACAATTCTCATTCAAAGAGAAACGTGCTAATCTTGGCCATTGAATCAGGCAGTCAAATCATAGCATTTGCCGGATTAGTTTTCCCAGACCGATACTTGATTTCATAGTCATGTTTAGTCTCAAGGAGCTCCATCCATCAGGTGCATTGACGACTCAGGTTTTTCTGAGTCTTGAGATGTTTCAATCCGTGATGGTTGGTGTGGACGTTGCGTTGTTGGAATTCCAAGTAGCAGCACCTTGTCTTGAACGCTTGCACGACCGTGAGTATTTGTTTCTCGTGCACTATGTAGTTGATTTCTGGCCCACGTAGTTTTTGTGACATGTACATACTGGTTTCTCCACCACCATTGTCTTGCAAAAGAGCGACTCCAAGGGCTCGATCGGATATGTCGGTGGCCATGATGCAGTCCACCGTTGGATCTGCGAATCGTAAGGCCAACACCGAGGTTGGAGTGTTTCTCAAAGATTTGAATGCTTCTTGTTTGTTTTCCCCCCAATTTCCCTCGGTGGTTTTCCAAGTGATATTGAAGAGAGGCGCTAACACCCATGCGTAGTCATTAAAAATTTGACGGTGGTCGTTGGAGAAGCCCAAAAAAGCTTAGGCTTCCTCTCCATCCATCCACGTCGACCAAGCAGTGACCGTCTCCACTGTTTTTAAGTCCATGGTGATCCGTCCGTCCTTGATGATATGGTCTCAAAACTCGGTTGAACAGCAACCAAAGTCATGTTTTAAGAGTTTTGTTATGAAATTTTTCTATTTTTGCAATGTCAATAACATTTCCAAGATGTACAATGTGTCCTTCCTAGGCGCGACTGTACAGCAAAGCTTCATCAAGATCTACAAAAACAAAGTCATTCAGATATGGATGGAAAACAATGTTCATCATCCCCGTAACTTAGTAAGAGTGTTTGTGAATCTGAATGGCATAACCATGAACTCCAAGTGCATGTATTGGGTGCTGAGTGATATCTTCTCAACGTCCTTATAACATACACGGATCTTATGGTAGTTGTTGCATAAGTCATTTTTGTTGAAATATCAACCCCACATGGTTGGTCAATTTCTGTGACTGCTTGTCAAAGAGGATAGCAATTCCTCATGATGATGTTTTTCAATGCTCATTAGTCCATGCACATCCACATCTCTCCGGTTTTCTTTGTCACAAAAAGAATAGGTACCGTGTAGGGTGACGTGGGGGGTTTGATGAACCCTTGACATAGCATCTTGTCTAGAAGCTTCTTGATTNAATATGTCCCCTTGACCACTGGTCTATTACCCAGTTTTAGGTCCATTTGATAGTTGGTGTCCCGTTGTGGAGGTGTTTCTTGAGGTAGTTCATTCATAGAAATCCCTTCGAACTCCTCAATGAATGTTGCAAAATCTTTCAGTCTACTTCAAACTTCTGAGGTGTCAAGGCCGATGTGGTTGCCTTGGTAGCTAAACTTTCTTCCATTTCTCCTATCTCCATGTGGAAAATTCACTCTTAGGATCAAAATTTCAAATGCTACTTGGCCACGTCCAGAGATATTGGTTGGCTTTTTGTGGCAGTCACAACTTCCTCTGTTACTTCCACGTTTTCTTCTCATATATGTCGTTGCATCATGGGTCCTTCAAACAGAGGGAGATGGTGCCTTATTCTATTAATGCTGAATAAAAAACATGTACTACTCCAAAAAACTTGCGGATGATACCAGTAGAGGAACTATCACCTAAGGATGATTTGTGATTACTTGTTAGGCAAGTCCTCCTAACCGTTACATCGTGTAGATCTCCGATTTTCAGTCAAAATAGTTTATGAATTCAGCGGATGTGCAGTCGTCCATCCACTGTTTTTCCTTCAAACATCCCTTTTTTTTGTCTAAAATCCACATTCTGAACCATGTCATTTCTGAAAAATTTGTGAGACGCTCTTCCATGTAGTAGTGTCGGTATCGTTGTGAGATCTTCTTCCATATAGTGGTGTCGGTATCGTTTTGTGACTCTTACAACCCCTCAGTTATACCCGTAGCGGTATCACCAATTGGTCATCCTTGTATCCCTTGTTGATTGTTTCAATCATAGGAAACCTCATCTACAGTGATGTGAGTAACTCAAATGGGCAATTGGTCAGCGTGGCATATTTTGACCAAAAAGGAGCCTCGTCGTCTACTCCTACCCTCTCCTGTTTCCCAACTCCTTACTCTTTTTTCTATGGCTTTTCCCCCATTTTTGCTTGTTGTTGCTACTTTCCAAAGTCACGCCAGATATGAGCCAACTTCTCGCAAGTCTAGTAGAGCCATTGATTGCTTTGATCGATGACGTAAATCTCCATAAGAGATGAGGTTTTTGCAGACTATGAATACGTACTGCACAATAAGAACTGTGGCTTTGGGGTTGCCAACCGTTAGATTCATGTAATTGGCAACCGTTAGTTGGTGTAGAGTTGGCGTTGGGGTTGCCAACTACATGAATCTAACGGTTGGAAACCCCAATGCCAACTACACGTTGTAGTTGGCGCTGACGATTCAATCGTCCAGTGCAATCACTTGCAAAAGTTTGTCTTGGATGCAAAAGATGGTGATTGCCCACCAAATATCTCGCTTAAGAGCGTCATAGTAGAAACATAGTTTTTCGGGGGCAAAGTCGCTACTAGTACTTTGATTACACTCCACCACACTGGACCATAGACGTTGGAGTCTGTACTTTGTGTTAGACTCCTTTTTCAAATTTCCAAAACAACTAAGAGTATCACGTGCGAAGTCCCTCCACATTTCAAGTATCGTGGGAGAGTAAGGTTGGATTTATCTGCTAGAGGGGTAGATTGCTTGTGGTAAATCATGTAAGAGTGGTCACATGAGCCATTCATTTGTTTCCGCAGGTCTCCTGCTACCGCTGCATGGTCTTTAGATCAGACTACCAACTCAAAGTTGCGCCACGCAAAAGGGAGACTACAAGGTCAGTATTCTTCTTTTCGTTGTTGACCCAAGCGACAGTGAATGATTCCTCTCAATGAGCACCACTTTGCACCTCCAAACTTTTCAGCCACATCTTAACTGTTGGTCCCTTGGAGTTTGCAGGATCAAACAGCTCACGAAGTCTCATTCGAATCTAGGGCTCACCCGAGAGTTGTAAAATCCTCTCAATCACCACTACTTTCCACGCATAAGAGACCAGAATTTCCTCCATCATCATGTTTGGTTTCTGGAGAAGATGGTTGTTGAGGCCCTCAAGTCCTGACAGCTTTTGGTACAAGTCTTTGTTGATTTGTGCTTTTTGACTAGTGCCTCCCATTATGCCAAATGTCTTCCTCATGGGCAACCGTGGAGACGAAGGGTTTGCCGAGCTCGAGGGGCCTGTCACTGGGTTCACTGTCGGGTTTCTTGGTGTCATGCTACTTGCCGCAAAGATAAAACACTGTTGTCTCGTTTGCCTAGAGCGCGTTAGTGTTTGCATGCTACTGATCTTCCATCGTTAGCATACTTTGTCAGGGACTACTGCTTGTCGTTGCTTGTGCTACCTATGTTTACCATTGTTGTCACAAAACTTGTGGTATTTTGAATGGTGGGGATATACTGAGGACTTAAGCAATCTTTTTGCCAGGTACTCAATGCGTGAGTTTTCCTTCCAATGCCACTACACTCTCATACAAAGTGTTAGGCCAAGTGGAATGTAGGTGGTTCACAAGGATGAGGTGCTAGGCAAAAGACGATTCAATGGATTGGGACAAATGGATGAGTTTTAGTAAGCAGTAAATGTACTTTGATGACAAGTTTTGAGTGAGTCAAGAACATGTTTACAATGTCGAGATTGAGAATGAGACATATTTCGAGTCGTTTGTGCTTGGTCCGAGAGACACATGTGAGGCTGCACCGCGAGTGGTTGCTTTGTGAAGCTCCACAAGATGTCTATGGGCTACGGGCTTTGAGAATATTGAAGCATGTCTTTATACAATTCTAGCGCTTTCGAGATGTCCACTGAACAATATTGAAACATTCATATAGTTTACGACACTTGTGTCAACCAATCTGGATGGTGGTAAAATCATTCAAAAACTTCTGAAATGAAACACTATACGTCAAGGAAGTTGGCCAAGATACCTTTGTCCAAATGTCGTAAAAATCCTGAGGTTGTTGCGTGGTGGGTGAATGCAATGACAAAACCACCTACGTCCAGAGTTAAAGGACTCGTAAATGTTACGGACATAACACTTAAGCGGCTGTTCAATAATTCTACGGTTGTCTTTTAAGAACTTGTTGGCTTTTTGCTACGACAAAATAGTGCGCCCACATACCTGGCTGAAGGGATATACCATCTACTAGCTCAATTTATGTACTTCATCCATGGGGTATGGACTCGCCATGTTTTTGCCTCATACACAAAAAATCTTCAACTTTTCATACAAGATCACTTTTGGGAACATCCTGGTAACAGTAAGGGATTGTGGGTTATAACTAAGGTTTGGGCATCTCTGAGGCCTTGTAATAGCGGTCGGACCTAGGAGGTTCCCTTTCAATAGAAGGGGAGTTTATTCTCCCAGCCTTTTCTGCACATCCAAAGAAATTGAAAGTCGGAAGTGACCAGATATCCGGTAAAAATGCCGAAAGCTAATAACAGATGAGCCATTTTCTTGATTCGGCTATGCTGTAATGCAAAAGCACTCTTTTTGTAATCCTTCTAATGCACTACTAGATATCATACCGGATCTTCTTTTCTCTCAAAGAAATTTTACATCCGCCTATGTCTTTTCTTATTTATTTCATAGAATTCAAGGATCACTCATAAAACTCCAATCTCTTGGTAATAATATTCACATGAAAATCTAGGAGAAAATTGATTAATATCCATCTTCCAGATTTTAGAAGAAAAAAAGGAACGCAACTTCGATGCACCGCGAGGCTGTGGTCTTTTTGTGTGTGTGTGTGTGTGTGTGTGTGTGTGTGGCTAGGACAGCCTTAGAGGTGAGGGAACCTATGCTGCACCCTTGACGACCCCAGGGGGTTCAATCTCCGGCGAGGGCTTTCAGTCAAGGACTGTGCCCTATGCAACTTATGTTACACCAGTTTAGGTACCCACGGAACCCTCGTTCCATGGATTGTATGGGAGTCTCACCCACTAACCCTCACCCCTAAGAGTATCTTTAGCACGGGTCGTAACCCTGTGGCTGGGGGCTCAATGGCAGGTTTTACTCTGTCCACTGAAATACTCGGCCCCCCGATGTGCTATAGGTGTTGAACCAGAGATGCTTCAAGCTGGGGTGCAGAACAAGGNTTTCATTTTGTGCAGAACGTTTTGGAGTTTGGGGCATTGCTCAAAGGCGTGACTGCTGTCTTCACTGTGTAAGCCACACAGTGGGCAAATGTTTTCAAAGGGGTGGGAGAAGAAGCGGAGTCTGTGTCATACTTGGATTCTGCGAATGAGGATTTTGAGAAGGGTGTCTTTGGGCTTTTCTGGGATGATTTTTTAGTATAGGATGCCTTGAAGGGCTTTGTCATTGAGTTCCTGAATACCTTCTTGTGCCCACTTTTCCTGGTAGGTGACGGGTTTAATGATTTGTTCAAGGAGTATGTGGCAGATTTCCATAAGTTTTGGGGTTTTGGGGAGGTCAAAACACCACGATGGGATAGAGACATGATTGCAGTGGCCAAGAAATTTGTTGTCCCTGGTGTGTACCGGTGTCCAAATGCTTAAATCATGGACTGGGGTGTCGGCGAAATCAGTGGGTTCTATACTAAGGTCCGGTGTGACTGTGAAAGTGGACGCAATGTATCCGTCTTCTGTAGGTTTAAGCTTGTAGATGAAAGCTGGCGGTTTGTTTGTGTATGATGTGATACACCAGAATTTATGTGTCGAGGACTTGTCTTTTTTCCTTTGTAGGATGATGTCTATCCATTCTTGCGGAACTGCGTGTTTGACCTTGTCTATGACGTTCCTTTCTTGTAGTGTTTTTCCAGTGGGAAATAGAGAGATTTGTTGGTGAAAAATGTGTTTGAGTTGATATTCTCTTTCAAGCAGAAAATTTTCCCTTTTGTCCAGTCCAAAGGGTTTGCCATTTGGTTTCAGAATAAAGAATTCAAAAGTGACATATTCTTGGAGCAATTCTTGTCTTAACAAGGCCTGAGGTAAGATTTTTGGCTTTGACGCTAGAAATTGGGTTAACATCCCTGTCCATCTTGGGTTGCGGTGACCCTTGAATCTGAGAATGTCTGGGTGGGAGAGAAAGGAGTGGCCCTTTTTTAAGAAACTTTGTGTAGTGCAGGCAACGTCCTTCCAGGCTTCTTTTGGAGCAGAGAGAAAATTGTAAGCTCTTAGCGCTTGTTGGGCTTGTACAAGGGTAGTAGGCCATAGTATTCCAAGGCCTCTTTTGTTAGGGGGAGTGATGGCAAGATTCTTGTTGATCAAGTGAAGTTTACCATCCTGTTTGGACGCAAAGAGTAGATTGATAACTGTGGTCTGAATTTTTTTAAGTGTGTCTGTTGAAGGGGGCCAGAGGTCTGAGTGGTAGAGGAATTTAGGAATGAGGTAACTATTTATGATTATGATTAGAGTTGAGAGGGTGAAGTGAGATTTTTGCCATGCTATGGCTGATTCATTGATATTCCTGGTTATATTATACCACGTGGACGAGTTTTTACAATCATGACCCGTTGTGGCTCTGTGGATGTTTGAAAGTAGTCTGAGGAAGGGACTGCAACTTGTGGGCCAGCAGAAAAGAGGATTGTTTTGCCTTTGTTAGCCTTCAGGCCGGTCAGATCCTTACTGATATCTAGAATCTGTGTGGCTTTGTCCAGATTTGCTTGATCTTTAACAAAAATTGTGGTGTCATCAGCGTATGCACCTAAACTAGGGCTGTGAGTTGAGGAGGGGATGGTTTTGTCGATCTTGTGCACATAATACTGGTTTCAAGGTTCCATGGCAATGATGAAGAGTAAGGGGGCTATGGGATAACCCTGCCTTACACCGGTTTTTTTGGTAAGTTGCGGTTTGAGGTTACCGTTGAGTATAAAGCTTGTCCTTGTGTGATGCAGAGTAGCCTGGATCCATTGGATGTAAACGGGGGAGAAGCCCATGTGTTGCGTGGTGCGATAGAGGTGGGGGCGAAGAAGGGTATCGTATGCCTTTTCAAAGTCTGCAAGTAAGAATGTAAGATTTGCTTTGGTATGAGTAGCCCAGTGTTGCATGTCAAGGATGCACGAGAGGGTGTCCTTGATGTTTCTTCCAGCCACGAAACCGGTATGTTCCGGGCTAATGATGTATGGGAGTATTTTGTGTAGTCTGTTTGGTAGTACTTTGGCAAGGATTTTGTAGTCAGTGTTGAGGAGCGAGATAGGTCTATAATTACGGATGTCGGTTGGGTCACCCTTTTTGAAGAGGAGACAGGTTACCGAGTCCTCTAAATCCACATGTTTATCTGGATCATTGAGAAAGGCTTTGAAATATCTAAGGAGGTTTGGTTCAATGAGTTCTGGTGCCTCTTTGTAGAATTCTACGGGGATACCATCAGGTCCATGGGCTTCATTTGGAGCCATTTGCGAATTAATCTTACGGATTTCTTTCATGGTTAGCGGGGCTTGTAAAGCCTGTAGGAGTTTTTGTGGGATTTGTTTCAATGGATGCATTTCTGGAGGTGAGTCTGGGGAACTTGGCTGTGAGAAGAGCTGGCGGTAGAATGATGTGATGATGGAGGCTAGTTCAGTTGGAGCAGTGGTGATTAGTCCATAAGGGCTCTTAAGGGCAGTAATTGTGGCTCCCTTTTTCCGCGAGGCTGCGGTCAAACGAGGCCTCACGTGTGTCACACAGATCACCGTCTTGATTGTGACATACAATCTGATAGCCGCGTTGGTCGATCTTTTCTAGATTTGAACTTCACATAGGGCAATGGGCGGGATGAAGTACTACCATAACATTACCAAAAAGGTACGAACGACCACCCAGGAAATTCCATCGGATGATATTGTGGGAGAAAATGAAAAGCATTGAATTGAATCTGAAAAGGCAAGCAAATAGTGATATCAGTACTCTAATATCAATCTTTGTTCTCCCTTTTGATGTTTGAATTTTGAATTCTCATAGTGTTCGAGCATCTGCATCAATGAACACATGGATGCAGCTTGAGGGCAGTGTGGTGTAGCTCCAAATCATAGTAGCCGGCGTCACGTTACTTTGATCGAACAAACCGTAGGTATTTGTAACACCCCAATAAGTCAAAGTCTATGGATTTTCCATGGATTTTGAAATTTCTACCTCTAGCACTTCCATTGGCTCTCACTGGTATGGCTTCCTCAAACTTTGTCTGCTCCCTCCTCTTCAACTGGAAGTCCATCCAACTCAATTGCACTGTCTGATTGTCTTTGGTGATATTCTACTTTGTTTTTGCTGCCACTTTCAACTACGGCTGGTCATTTTGGTAACCGTGGTGGTGGTCGCTTCAAATCTTTTCCTTGTCGTCTTCATCAGTGCATCGTGGTGGGGCTCAACTGCATTCAAGTAGGGCTATTCTCATTTGATGCATTCATCCCTTCGCTACCAAACTTCACTATGCTTTCTTTGATTAGCCTTCTTATGTGCTTGTATATCTTGAGTTCAAATCCTGAAATTCTGTCCCAAACTTGTCCTATTGATGATAAACGATTGGAATGACCAACCGCAACTCCACCACCTACACTTTTATCCTCCACTGGTTACATCTAGTGACTGGTAGTGAGACTTCACCAACTACAGGTATTCAAGGAATTGAACCATCCATGGTGCCCTCCATTTTTCCATGATTCATATGGTGGCCATGTTGCACCCGCCTTGTTTGTCGGCCAAACCTGTGCAACTACCGTTGACACAGGCAAAACGCATGCAATTTTCTCGAACACTCAAAGCTGGGGATGTGATACTAATGTTGATAGGAAAAGTGCTAGAGGAGACTACTCATATTCATTGCCACATCCGGAACTGTAGGTGTGGGATTTTGACATATTACTGCACGCTCCCGACTCCGTCACCAACGTCCACTAGTTCCGCGGGTGGATGATCAAGCTCTAAGCGGCAACAAGACCACAAGTGGATCTCCACTTCACAGTCAACAACACCATGAAGCAATTTTTTCACCACATTCATAACCTGATGCATTTATGAAAACTTTCATTTTTTTATCCCATCTAATTGAACAAAATGGCACCTACACCTTGAGCCGGAGTGCCAGAGATACATGCATTTTGTTAACCAGCTTAAAGGCCAAAGAATACCACGGTGTAACTTATCAACCAAGTTATTTAGATAACATAAGGCTACCAGCGTTCATGTAATAACTACAAGGACGCACCTCCTGGATGAGGACAATAAGGTTGCACAAGACACACCATTGATTGTTGTGCAATCATGGAGAAGTAGTTACATAAAATTGAGTGCTAAAAAAAGCAAGGTAGTAACTCCCGGTCCCAAGTAAATTAATCTACCCATCCATGCTTCAATTTTGATGAGGTTTCTGATTTACTCCATGATGATCCATTGTAGTGCCAGTCGTGATACTTGGCTTGGGCAGGTCCTGGTCTATGGGAACAAGATGGGATGGGTTGGAGGATTGAGATTCTCAACCATAGTGGTCTTGGCCAAGTGGGCCAAGCTTCCCATTTGATCCGTACATTTAGTATCAGAGCGCCAGGATTCTGCATCCATTGTGGAAACCAAGGGTGTGTCTATTCTTGTGTAGGAGGAATGGAGCGCTAGTTGTACCACGTAGCTTGAACATGTCTGTGGGCAGCGGATGGGATGGGTTGAGGGTTTGGGACCCTCAACCATCATTGTTTTCACCCTCTGGGCCAAGATTCTCATCCACTTTCTACATCCCTATATTCAGTTTTTTTTAAGGGGTTTCTTTGCTTAAGTTGCTGACTGATAATTGCATGTCTTCACAACAATTGTACCTTCATGAAGAGAGCCAACCGGAATCNCTCCGTGTCGACAACCCCAGTGTGGCTTAAGTGATCCCATCAGTCTCGTGTTTCATTCCTCCTACCCCTAACTTACTCACATCCTTTCCTTGGTTCTTCCCACTTCGTCCACTTGTTTAGCCCATGCATCCAATACATCCTCCAACAACACTACATTTTACATTGCCTTTTTATGGCTATGTTAGCTCAACACATACGTAACTAGTTGCATCACATGAGCTGATGGGTAATGTTAACTTGTAGGTAAATTAGATTTGAGTGGTTTTTAAGAGTTCGAGCCTGGGCAACCATAGTGCTTTTACAACAAGATGAGAGTAAGCACAAAAACCTGGAAGGTGCTCGTTTTCAACTTGTGTGTTGTCGGTGAAACATGTGAAACACGGCCCAATGCTATGAAGGAGAGGATTTTAGTGTGACTCTAATGCACATTTTTTGTGTGAAGTGTCCATGAACTCACGGAAAGGTTCTGAAAGGGACATGCCATAATGTTTTCATGCACCCTTGTTCTTTGGGAATATGTGCATGCAAGTTGTTGCCGTGTCTCAACTACAATGTGTTTTCCATTGGCTGATGCAACACCACCGACAATGTGGAACAGACCGTGCGTCTACCTTCCTTGATTTCATCAATTCGTAAGCTCAATTGACGGCTCTCACATGCCCAACACTGTGCATGGGCACTGATGGCTTGCATATTCTGATTTGTGCTACACAACCTGAAAAATGTCCTAGCACGTTGTGACACAAGCTGGCTCTTCATTTTTCCATGGGTTGGAAAGGCCTTTCTCATGATTCCCGCATGTTTAGACATGTAATACAACATGGGATTCAAATTCATTATGGTCTCAATGTTCTTGCTGACTCTATATTTTTGGAGAGTTGTAACCCTATAAGCTTTTTCTCAATAGGACCACCTATCGGATTTTATCTTAAACCAGAAAAAACAACTGGATGCTTTAAATACTTTCAATTTCCATCATGCATCTACTGGAAGTATGATTGAATATTCCTTTGGATTGTCAAAGGAACAAATTAGAATTTTTGGGACGATATCAGAGTACAACATTACCTTTCAATGAAATCTCATCCGTAGTTGTATTGTCATACACAAGCTCCTTGCAACCTTACAACTATTTGAGACTATGATAGCAAGTATACAAGATGGAACCAAAAATGAGAGACACATTGGCGGCGTTCCTCCACCTCTCAACTAGAGGATGGATCCCAATAAACACACAACATGAGAATGTACTGCACATGACATAAGGGTTGTTTATGTATTATGGAGGGAGGCTGAGGGGAATGATAACAACAGAGAATGTTTCTGGAAGTTGGCTTCATTAACAAAGAGCTAATGTCCAAAATATCACTCATATCACATAAGCTACTTGTGCATAGTCTATTTCATACACAAGCAATTCCCCACTCAATTCTAAACTCCCTGTGATTATGGTAGTCAAGGAAGTAGTTCTAATACTGCCAAAACATTCCCCGGTGTTCTTTGCCTACCAACCTGAACAAGACTAGACTAGACTTGGTCGTCCTTATCCGTGTCATGCTTTAGGATGGAAAAATGAACTTCTAGACACATTTGTACCTAAAAGAAAAAACACAGGTCATGAGTTTCATCAACGCGTTTTCTGGTGTTGCGCTTATTGGCCGTGATACTTTGACAATGGAAGCATTTCATGTATAAATCAGTTATTGATATATAGAGGAAAATGGATGTAGAACAACTTGAATGGGGAAGACTGGGATCAAATCCAGTCCCCTTACTATTCATTGGTCAACAAATTCTGTCACACCTGGCAAAAAAGAGTGAAGAGGGGACCCATTTGTCAAAAAGTGAGACAGAAGTTTCGCAGCCCATGTCGCAAAGTCTTTGGGGTAATACCTGGCAGGGCCTGTGGCGTATACCAATCCACCGCTCTTCTTGTTGTTGTGGACCCCGGCAAATTTGGCTCACCATCAAATTGGGGTGTCTGATCGCGAGGGAAAGAACCCAAGAGAGGCCTCAAGAAATGTGTACAAAATCAGAATTTAAGCCAGTGTTCTAATCAAATCAGTTGGGGAAGCTATCGCACTATGGTATGAGCACGGATGTTGAATCCAGTCTCCCCGTGAAAAGTTAGCCACTGAGGAGCACACAAAAGTGTGGATAGAATAACAAAAGGATGAACGATGAGGCCAGTTAAGGAGTGGCTCATGCTGGCACGCATCGTGGGTGTACAAGCAAGTCACTTGTCCACTTAAATTTCCCCAAGGAACTGCACTTCCTGCTAAGGAGTGGCCCAAACTTGCATTTAGGAAGTGGAATTCTTTGGGGAGATGTCGGTACATCCACCACACACCTCCATGCCTTGGCAAAACTTCCCTGGCTACCTTGATGGCCTCGACCTTGTTGCCAAACTGGTTTCGAATAAGCGATGGTGTTCGCCATCATCTAGTAGTTCATGTTGCCTCCTCTGAATCTTCAAATTCCAAGTCCAAATCTCAAGATCCAGCTCTAGGAAATTCCCTAGAAGCTAAGAGGCCTTACCTTCATCCTACAACGACATTTGGGATAGCTTCTTTATTGGAATTATCCTTTAAAGTTTTTTTTTTATATCACCAATGAATAATCTACATCATTAGGTATTTATTTCCTCATTGTTGTAGAATATTCTCCTACTTTGCTTTATAGGTGGGGTAGTCCGGCTTAGGATCATCCTCAAAACTACAAACCAAGCACATGCCCATTTTCCACCTTGAATTTCTTGAACCTCCATTGCTGCTTCATACACTATCTTAGGAATGTCTGATACCATCAAATTGCTCCTTGATCCTTTGGCAAATGAGTGATGTACCGCCAGTACAATGCCGACCAACACTGTAGCGACATGCCCTCTAGTATCGTATGCATGTACTTCCCTTTCTAGTACAATATCCTGAATCCTTTGGCTTGCGGTACCAAAACATGGGTTCGGATGTTGACTTCAAACCTTCCAATTCAGTGCTTCCTTGGCCAATATGCCTTTCCTTGACCTCTGTCCACAGTTGCTCATTTTTTACAACTCATTGATCACAAAGAAGATTTCCTCCATAAAAGTACGCTTAGTCAAACAAAGCTGCCTTCATGCATCTGATTGTAACAAAAGGTACAGTTGTGTGTTTTTTCACTAATAGCAGATCCAACAGTCATGGATTCTGTTCAGTCCATAAGGGATAGTTTTCAACATCATCAGATAAAGCTCCATTCTTTGCATCTATGCATAGAATAGAGTAACTTTCCATGTGCTCTGAAACCAGATATGAACCAAGGATAGTGTGCTAGTTCTCAAGNCCAACATTTTCACTTTGTGATTCCTCTGGTAGTACTTGTAGTGAAGTACACTACCAGAATCTTGCAGGATTAAATCAATGTTATCATGAAGGTAAATCATTCTTATCATACAAGGATATTTGGAAAAGGAGATGATTCTTTAGAATTGGTGAATAAAGTTCCGGGAAACTTAAGATGATATTGGCATGCCAAAAAGAACCCATGCTTTCCCTTGTACTATTAGACCCATGAAGCTCACCAAGGGCCCTGTAACACCAAGAATCTGCCTTGTACAGTGTAATGTAATGATTAAAAACAACACACGGAGTATGTTTTCAATCATACAAGATAAATTCCTTGTAAAAACATTAACGGTTTGGTCTTACAGTTTTTGTACGCCATGCATGACTATCACTGAAAGCACCACCAGCGAGATTCATGGCCGCCCAAAGCTCCCTCGCCTGTACATTCTCCTCCATGTATCATTCTAGAGTACCCATAGTCTCCATGAAACCCTGGCCCACTGGCCAAGCGTCCATTTAGGGATGTGTTTGCTAGAGTAGGTGGTAGGTTAAATTTTGCTATGCTAAGGTTCAGACTGGTGCAGCTCCTGAAATTTGGATATGTGCCTCCAACTTCCACTCAAACCAATGTTCCATGTCCTTTTAATGATTTACATGGTTTCTGGGTCAATATCGCATTGTTCTTTATGCAAAATAAAGAAACAACAAGAAAAATCACATTAGAGATAATCCAGATAAGGTCATCATTGCACCAATTTGATGAACAATGACAACAAATGTATAATACCGTGGTTTTCCATTGATGCAACATTGTCTTCTTGCTACGTTTCAGGGAAAGGGGATGGAGGGCATGGGAAAAACAACAATGGAAACCACTGAGGAGGGATCCCAAACATGAGATGGATGTTGCGAATATGAAATAGAGCGTTTAAAGGATTACTGATAGGTAAGTGAACGGGAAGAACATGGATGGATAGAAAATTATGCAACAGATTACGGAGCTCTGTGTAATCTGTGGTAGTAATAGTATAAGGAACAAGTGGTGCGGTGAGTGACAAAAACTTGGAGATCATACAGTCGCATCCTGATATAGAGCCATAATCACTGCTTTACATGAAGGAGGGAATTCAAAGGAAGCTACAAGAGTGGTTGTGGATGCGAGGGGGGGAGGTGGAGGTGGGGTGTTTATGGCTGCCTAAGGGGATGGGGGATAGGGGACGGTCAAGATGGAAGGATGAGGTAGGGTAAGAGGGTTGGATAATTCTAGAGCCGGAGGGGTCTAACTAGCATAGTGGATCCTGCTAGAGGAGATTCTGAAAGAGGTAAATGGAATAGTAGATGTTGAAACAAGTTATTTATATCCAAAACTTCCAAATTCACACACCATTTAATTTATGTAAACACAAAAATTACATTTGAAGACAAATTATAAGGAATAACACTTTGATGTCTAATACGATCATCCATATTAATACTAATTTACTGGAAGACTGAGCAATCACAAAATACACACATCTAACAATTTACATCAAGCCAATAACCAAATTAACCACAATAGATAAGGAAAATACAAGGAAGCTTTAAGTTGTGTTCAATGTCTGGTGAGTCCAACTGTCAAGTCTAGCCTCAAGGCTGGTAGCTGAAATCCTAATTCGAGCCCAAGGTGAATTGGGGTTTGAAAGGCTGCACCCTACCGGCGCTATTTGTGAAAATCTCCCATGATTTAGTGAAACGGTGCCTATTGTGAAACTTGGTCCGCAAAAATAGTGTCCGCTTTGACAAATTGTTTTGCTTCGGACCGACCTCCAATCATGGTGCGACTTTAAATTGGCCATATCCATGGGCTTGCTCACGCACCGACGAAAGTGATCTCCTTACCCAAAGATTTATTCCACCGCAAAAAGGCTCACACCTACGTGCACACCACGTGGAATGAACCAGCAAAGTCACAAGTTTCAATTGTATCTTGTTCCCAACAACAAACAAAGCTATGTCCAATCTGACTAGTAAAAACTACAAAATTCACCATTGAACTTCGCCATCTGCAGCATGTTTTAGATTTCGCAATAAAACAAAGGTGGTAGGGTAAGGGGGAATGGAAAGATCAGGAGAGAGATACCTAAGAAAGTGTCAGGGAAGGATGTATTGTAAGAGAGATCACAGTGAGAGAAAGAGGAGTGGGAGGACACCACCCGCGTGGTGCTGGTGGTGGCATTCTCACCACCAAAAGGAAAATGAGGCACCTTCATAAAGTGATCCATGTCCCTGATGGACCTACAAAATTGTAGGAACCATTTCCAATTTCTTTGCCAAGAGATCATTTGGAAAACAAACGTGAGAGAATTAGGAAAAGTGAAGTTACGGCTTGGGGCAGATGTAGATGGAAATTTTCTTGCCTCCACAAAGACAGATACACAAAGCAGCCTGCCAACCAAATGGCCTTGCTTGCCACCCGTGTTGGTTTCCTGAATTTTAAAGTTCTATGAGGAATAGCAGGAATTCCGGTCAACAATGATGTTGTGAGCATAGAGTTGTGGTTGTTTTTGCTGAAGAGTTTTTGCAGAATTTTTGGATGGATGAGATTCTCATAGCTCCGTAAGGGAAACACTCACAAAAAAATTAACAAAAAAATCAAGTGTTTGATGGGAAAAATCAATGGACAGTTCCATATATGACAACTTCGTCAACCTCTCAGACTCAACGAAGTAATTTCGACAACTTTCCCTTTTAACAACCAATAGTACATCCGTGGAAAGCATTTCACATTTAAGCACAACTCTCCAACAAAGTGGAAATTAGGTTTTTCCTAACTGAGCATCTAATGTGGGTGATGAAACTTGTCACTAATTGAGAGGAATTTGATGTGGAGGAGTCTGTCCAGGATGCAACAAAGTCTGGAGAAGATAACACCACAATTGCAACATTGCATTCTTGACATGAAACATGCACAAAGATACAACTGATCTCCATCACCATGGCCAAGATGTGTATGCGCACAGGAGCACGTGCTTGGTGATTTGTTTTTGCACACACTAAATGAATGCAGAATCCAGGTGTTATCACTGAATCATGAGCCACTTCAACCTCATCATCCTTGACAAATGTCATGGAGGTTTCCAAAGGATGCATACCCTTCCTAGGAAATATGCAAAAGTATTCCCCAATTTACTGGTGGATGATCTCCTTTAACATATGGCAGTTGATCGCCAGATCTAGCTCAAGAAAAACATTCGTTTGATGGTCAAATGGATGCGTAATTTGATCGTTCTGGTGAGTTGATGACATGAAGAGGCTGATTGGGTAGGTGGACAGGGTTCTTCCGGGGAATTTTACTTAGTTTTTCTCATCATTTCACATTGTACCTACAGAGTTTCTGAAAGAGGAAATTGAATAAATTGTAATGTGCACTTATTCAAGACAATAAAAAAATCACTGAAGTTTGTTTCGTTAGATTTGGAAAATGTAACCAAATTCGACATGTGCACTCTGTCGCCGACCAGACTTGACGGTTGAGGTCAGGAATCTCCAGATCAACATGCGAGGGAATTTCCACCATGCCCACAAAGAGTTATGGTTAATCACCCTAAATTCATCCACTTGACAATTGGTGTATCAAAAAGTGCATTATTGTCTACAAAAAAAATTCAGAAATCATTAACATCAATTTATGTCACTTGTATTCTTTATGTAAGGTGTTACTCCCCTTGGATTATATGTATTATGTACTAGTTTTTGTTAAAATTCCATGTTCACTGATATGTTCACTTCCCAATACACTTGTCAATACACAGTTTTAGAGGCGAGGTGATTGATCATATATGCCCACAAATAGCATGATCAATACAACATTGTAATGATCGTGCTATTTGTGCAAGAATAGAATCTTCTTTGATGGAATCTGTTCGGAGATTTTTTTTCACATGTGAAGTCTATAAGGAGTCGCTACAAGGAGGAGTTGCACTGCATTTGAGTAGAGGAGTTGCACGACATGGGTTGTGGAGCACTAGTTGCTTAATAGATTTGTGAATTTCTTGCAGAATTGTGTTTGCAACAAATTTTCAGAAGTTGCTGAATTCTCTAGTGCTCGCAAGCTCTTGCAAACGCTAAAACACATACCACCTTAGCTTGCTCCAACCAATCGCGTTGCCGACAAAAACTTTGTCAGGCATCTTAATGGCATGTCTGATTTGAGATGTTTGATGCAAATAAATTTCATGTTTGATTCCTTCTCCAAATGAGCACAGTTCATCTCCATGACTACCTCCGTCACCATGGAAGGAACACGATACTTCTTCTTCAACCTCACATTCTGACCGCATGTTGTTCCTCAGACAACCATGAAAATTCGTGACAACAAATTCACAAGATTTTTACAGTAGTGACGGGAACATTCAACCACTTTTCGAATCACTACTTTGTTTCTTTTATACTCTCCTATTTCTAAAGCATCGTTAATTTTCCTTGCGTCCATCCCATGGGACTGTTCATTGACATGAGCCTTTCCATGTTCGAAAACCACTCAGGCTTGGAGTGCCACCCCAGTTAGGAACTTTGAACAAGCATACAAAATCCCAAATATGGCGAGGTGTGGAGTGGATCGTGCACAGCTGTACGATCTCCACTACCAATCTCCCACGTGCATTTGGCTCACGTAGGAGACATGCAAGGAAGGTCAAAGTGTCTGTCGAGCTTAGTTTTGTTTTTGCGCAAAATGTGTTTGACATTTTACAGGCTCATTCCGAAGTTCAAGATGAGTATGTTAGCAATAATGTGGATGTTTTTATGTTGTGTGTCCACAGTGAGTTTTAAATGTGACTTTTTCCAAATGACAGTATTTTTTTAAACGGATGGGAGAAGGAAAAAATACTTTGAACAAATTTAACCACTAGTACGGTATGTTCAATCATAATTCCATTTGGCAATTGTGCACGGTTGTCTACCACTCTTTCTCCGCAGTTGGACGGGCATATCTGTTGCATCCGTAGGAAAAAAAATCAAGATATGGTGGAAACCAGGGAGGATGTTTGAAATTCAAACTTCCAATGGTGAAGTTCGCATACTACGTTGGACACGAGCTTTCATGTAAGAAGTTGGTCAAACAGTCATGATAACATTGACATACACAATACATTGCAGGAAAAAAAATTTTATTTGAGGAAAAGTTATTTAATTTTATTTGGTATTTATCCCATAAATGTGATTTAGAACATGGAAATCAGATGTTTCGTTGGCTTGTATTTGCTACTTGCAAAATAATCACGACCGTATATTTGGAATGGAAGAAGATAAGAAATAAAATACTTAAAATATTATTACTATATTTAATAAAACCTGAAATTCTAGGCCAATGATGGCATATGGCGTGAACTGAAGTCTCAAATGAGGCTTCTCTATGGGTAGACCCCGGGCTCCCAAAATGGTGCCTTGATTACGCTGTGGAAAACAAATGCGGATAAGAATATTGTTCGTCCCTTGAAGAGGTAGGAACTTGTTCGTTCCGAGGGCTGACGTGTCCCTCTCATGTCGAGAAGTGTGATCGGGCGGGCGGGCAGAGTGCATGCTTCCTTGGGGTCACCCAACAAAAAAATGTTTTCAGAAGGTCAACTCCAACCGCCCGTAAGCGATTGTGGCGAAGGATCGTCCACAACGCCCTGCAAGTTGCGAGGCCGCAAGGTTGCTCTCCTGCGAGGTCGACCTGCGGAGACCCACGCTGCGTTGGATCAGGACGCCATTCGCCTCCGACTGCGGACTTGGGACCATCGGCCGACCCCGGTTTCGTGCAGTTGGGAGAGGGAGTGGGCGCTGGGTGGTCTCGTGCTCCACCGCCTTGCACAGCAGGCGAGGCTGCGGTGCGATTGCGTTGCATTGATCGACCTCGCGTTGGCGTCTCCTGCCCCGCAGCCTCGACCGATGGCGAGCACCGCTTGCTTGCTGCAGCCAGCTGCGGCTGCAGCATCAGCATCTGCGCCAGCCCAGCTGAGACAGCGGCAGCGGCGGCCGCATCAGGAGGTGCAGCGATCGAGCAAAGTCGGTGTTGCGTCGACGACGCAATCGCAATGCCTCGGACGCAGAAGGGCGACTGCAGTGGCTTCTGTTGGCGGAGAAATGCGGACGGGAGCGGGCTTCGACCTCAGCGGGCTAGATTTTGGTGCAGAGACGGACGTGCGGCTAGGGTTTCAGCCTCCCCGCAGCTCCTTGGTTTCACCGTCGTCGTCGGTGGTGGAGCCGGCGCGGGCGATGTTGGCGGCCGCCGCCATGGAGGCGGACCCCGCTTCCATTCTGCTGCAGCAGCGCGTAGTGTTCCTCAGCACGCAGGTGGGTTTGAGAGGGTACTGGTACGAGGGAAGGGAAAAGTGACGAGGTTGCAAAAGTGACGGGTGAATCTGGTTCCAACTGTCAGTGCTCTTCTTGCAGAAAAGCAGAGTAGCGGGCTGGGTCGAGGGCGCCACCCAAGTCCGTCATCCTCAGACTGTGAGGCTGTCAGAAGAGTGAGATGATTTTGCGCACAACTCAGCTCATAATCACTTGCTATATTTCTGTGGCTGTGAGTAGTGGTCAGCAGGACGCAGGACACTGTGCGGTGCCGTTCTGTACTACCGTGCGAGTCAGGACACAGGGCACCACATTCAACAAGACACCGAATGGCACTGCATGGTGCAGTGCCATACAGTGCGGTGCCATTTTGCTGTGTTGTGCGTGTCGCGCGTTGTCATGCGTTTTCATGTGGTGCCGTGTGGTGCAGTGTGGTGCAGTGTGGTGCAGTGTGGTGCA